>VXBH01002976.1:71950-95916 GCA_013400035.1 Rynchops niger | reverse complement strand
AAAAGAAATTGGATCGTATTAGTTGCATGTATGCAGATTTACATTCATACAAGACCTTTCATTATTTGTAATATAAATATATATATATTTATGTTCTGTTAAGCTCTTTATTTTTTTGTGTGAAACCTCCAGATGTTCTTTGATGCTATCAAATGTTTCTTTTATTTAGAGATGATACTGTCTGCCCAGGTACAGGACCCCTCTCAGCCCATTGATCCCCAGGATGAGTGGCACAGGCTGTGCATCACTTAGTTTATGCTGCTTCACTGCGACTAGCATGTCTTCAAAGGAACATAAGGAAGGTAGTGTACTTCCCAGCTGTATTTACTTTTATAAAATACATTGATATTTATTTACCACCCATTTAACAGTTTCTTCTGAGATAAAAAATATTTTACTATGCTTGATTTTCTTATTTATTAAGAAGCATGAACTTTTACTCATTAATTTCTAGATGTTTAGCATTGTCATTTTAGGAGAAAGAATGAGTGAATGTGACACTATCTCACATAAATGAACAAAAACACTGCAGGATTCATTCAGTTCTTGCTTCTTGAGTGTACTGGGTGTAAAGCCATTGGAGTGTGGAGAATTAAACTTTTTTTGCAGCTTATTTGGCAGAGTGTGACTAAAGGGAGAACAGTTATTAAAAAAAAAAAGGCGACAACAATGCTTTACTCATCTGTAAATGTTATAACTAGATCCAAGTATTATTTTAGGTTTTTAATGTAGTTCTTGGAGTCTAGGAGGTGGGAAATACCTTTTTTTTCCTTCCCCACTTCATGGTCTTTTCACAAAGTACGAGGGTATTTACAGGAACAATTTGTACAGTTAAACCCTCTTTTTTCTTTTTCCTATTTTCTGTTTTCTGGGGGCCCTGTGTGCTTTCTCTGTGAAAACCAGGTGTTCTGTCCAGCCACTAGGAAGGTGTAAGTGGGACAAGTGTGATGACCGAAAAGGTGGAGCTGCCAGCAGAGGGGAATTCCCTGATAAGAGCTGTCTACCAGAGCCGACTTCGCCTCACCAGGCTGTTACTGGAGGGTGGCGCCTACATCAACGAGAGCAACGACAGAGGTGAAACCCCTTTAATGATTGCTTGTAGGACAAAACATGTGGACTCGCAGAGTGTCAGCAAGGCAAAGATGGTTAAATACCTACTGGAAAACAAGGCTGATCCGAACATACAGGATAAATCTGGAAAGACAGCCTTGATGCACGCTTGTTTGGAAAAAACAGGGCCTGAAGTGGTATCTCTGCTACTGAAAAGCGGAGCTGACCCAAGCCTGCAAGATCACTCCAATTGCTCTGCACTTGTCTATGCCATAAACTCTGGAGACAAGGAGACTCTGAAAGTTCTTCTTAATGCCTGCAGGGCACGAGGAAAAGACGTCATCATCATCACAATGGACAAGTCCCCCTCGGGAAGGCAGAAGACGAAGCAGTACCTAAATGTGCCTCCTGCAGACCTTGAGGAATGCCATTCCCCGACTGCTTGCACTTCCCCATCGGAAATAGAACTGAAAACATTTCCATCCCCACTTTCAAGTTCAAATGAAACTAAAAAAGTACAGTTCAGCTTTAAAGATCTAGATCATCCACGAAGCATGGACAACTCATCTCAAACAGTTTCACCAACGAGAAAATCCAGCTCAACAAAAGTAGGGACCAAGCTGGCACAAGTGACACGGCTACAGTCTGAGCCTTGGATAAAGAGCTCTCCATCACTGTTTCACCAGAATAAAATTGCCTTTTTACAAGAAGAACTTCAGGATATTACTCCAGAAGAAGAGCTCTCTTTTAAAATCAATGGCCTTGCCTTATCAAAGAGATTCATCACTAGGCACCAGAGTATTGACATAAAAGACACTACTCATTTATTGAAAACCTTTGATCAAACCGGATCAAGGAAATTATCATATGATGAGATAAACTCTCAGACTCCTTATGTTGAAGACAAACATAACCCCAGTGGGATTCCTATGGGTAAGGATGCCAGTTCAGGACAAATCAGCTTCATCTCAAACCTCAGTAGTATTATCCAGAAAAGAAATTCAGGAGCAAATCACTACAGCTCCGATTCTCAGTTAACTGCTAGTCTAAGTCCTGCTGCTGCAGAAGACAGTAAGTCGGTGATAGCAAAGAAAAAGATTCTTTCTCCATCTCACTCTCTGTTATCAAGTTCTAGAGAAGTACTGGAGAACATGCCTGCTGTTACTCTGAGCAGGAGAAATCAAGCTTTTCTAGAAAGGCGGGGTTCAGGAGCCTTATTGTTGGATCATATTGCTCAGGCAAGACCAGGTTTTCTTCCCCCACTGAATGTGAATCCTCACCCCCCAATTCCAGATATTACTTTCATAAACAGGGTTTCTGGGTTGATTTCTTGTGGACAAAAACACTTAGTACCAGCAGCACCTGCTTTCCCTAAGGAGACCAAAAGTACAAAAATGCTTCTAAGGAGGCAGTCATTACAGACTGAGCAGATTAAGCAACTAGTGAATTTTTAACAGTTGATTAAAGCGTTGCAAAATCATTAAGATATGTACATATTCACTGCATTACATGATTGTGATGGTATGTATCACAAAAGACAGCAGGTCTGTGATGTAAGGCTCTCTGCCTTGGAATGAGTTAAATAGTTTCGAAACTACATGAAAAGATATACTTAACTAATAATGCTGCTTTCTGGAAACTGAGGAATATTTCTTACACCGTTTTCATAATGTTTTCAACTTCAGCACTGAAATCTTAACCTGTGACAGGCTGAACACACAATGGGTCTCAGGCACTGCAGTTCTCATTTTAGGTTGGAAATGCTATGCCTCCTAGGTTTCCCCAAATGTGTGCTCTGTCTGCATCAGAAAGGTGGTACAGGTGGGATTTGGGAATTTGAAACATTTGACTGTGATGCTAGACACCGGACCGACTCTGTCCAAGTTGTGCAATATCCATAAATCCCAGGCACAACAGGTCTGCACAAAGGGTGGGCAGTGGCAGGTGTATATAGCAGCGTCTTCTGGCTTCAGTGGTTTGCGGCACATAAATGGACAATACGCAGAGTTAGTAAAATTCATGTTGCAGAGATGTGCTGCATGCATAGCTATGCCCAGGAAATCCCAAATGAAAACTGGGAGCCTGCTTTAGACGCCTTGCTGCGAACTGGAAGTCAGCGTGATAGCCAGAGCACTGGAGAGTTCCAGTTCAGCACACAATGCCTGGAGGCCAAATCAAGAAGGCAGCACAGCGAGCAACAAGTCCTAAATAACCTCCTGTAAAATGACCAAGCCCTGCTTGCAGTGTCAAAGAGGTACGTCAGTCAACTTGGGCTTCTCAAGCTATGCGATTGCTGGAATCTGCTCATTTAAAAAGAGAAAGGGTTGGGGGAGGCAGAAGCTGTATGTCAACTAGGGTCCATTACTTTCTGTAGTTCCAGATTCTGAAAACACAGATTTCCAGATCATGCAGGAGCTCTTTGTCCCTGGTCACAGGTCTCAGTTTCTTTTCAAGACAGGATACAGATGGTGGTACACATCCAGATGTTGGTGTGATCAGCAATGACACTTCACACACATGCTTCGGAGCAAGGAAGAGCTCTGTCCTCCTGCTCAGACAGACCTAAAAGGAATCTGACAGCTACGATAACTCACCTGGGAGATGGAAGTCCTCATTTTGCCTAATTTGTAGCAGAGGACTGAATTTCTTACAGATGAGGAACATGCCTTTGCCTCCAAGCTGTTGCATATTTTTAAGTATCGCTATCTAAAATCTAGTTTTCCTTCCCATTTAGTGTTCTGCAAGTCCAGGTATCTACTTTGTCTTTGTGTACGTTCTATAGCTGGTTGATTTCTGGTATTATATAACTCATCTTTTGAAGACTGAAAAATATTGAATGTGTTCTGTTTTGTCATAATTTACAGAAATGGTATTGAAATTGTGTCTGTTTAATGTGAATTTCTGTATACTGAAATGAGATGCTTTTCTTCTGAAAACACACAGTGGGTACTATCTGCCTTCTTGCAACTTCACTTAAAGTTCACCCAGTCTGACATTACTTTACAAATAACTGCAATTTTACTTAGCTTTGCCCTTATTATAAGACAATTTCAAGTGGATGATAAGCATACAGTCTCTGTAAATACCTTCTAATGTAGAAAAAGAAGAATGTCCAAAAATTCATAATACGCCTATTTTGAAGAAGGGAACATTTGACACCTGGAAAGCAAAGGAGTACAGTTTACATCTCTACACAGCAGGGTTGTATATCAAGCACTGATCTGAAACTACAAATTTAAATCTTGAAATCAAATTTGTGACACAAAATCTCTCCAATCTCTAGTGACGACTGCTGGAAGGCAGATGATCGTACCGCTGATTCTCTGTCCAAGCTCTCAAAAGGTAGCTCAAATAAGCAAAGATGCAAATTGTTATCACAATTGTCAAAATTAATTCTTCCCCACAAAATACAGGTCTTGAAAGCTGTGGTGTCCATTGCCCTCCTGCAGTCCCAGCTCTGCTAACCTGGTGACAGCTGGGAAGGCCCAGGGTGAGCTGCACTACGCGATCGTGTTTGATGTACCTAGACATAATTGTCACACTTGTTTAGTTTCTCACCCCTCAAGAACAAACAGTGCCAGTCACAAAAATGTTGCTGGCAAACCCATTGTTTGTTTTTTATTTAATTAGAGATGGACTGTTCATCCACTGAAAGAGTTTTGGCCGTGGTGGATTGGCTGGCAAGCCCCAGTCTCTGTACATACACAAGCAAGAAGTGTTCACTATGGTAAAAAAAGCAAACAACAAAAAACTCACCACCTGAGTTTGTGCATTAAGCATCCAAAAATGAGAAAGTTCCAAAAGTGAAATTACGTACATTTTAAGAGCTATTACATACCGGTGGAAACATGGTGAAGGTGATGCAGTATTTGGTTCCATTCAGGTTCTGCCTTTTACTACACGAGATGTTGCTGGATCAGCATCCGCATATACCAGCTAGAAACAAGGATTACACGGAAATCGTTTTATGGCAGAGAAATTAAGTGGAACAATATATGTCAATATTAACTTATTAACTGGATACAAATTGGCCCCTACAAACACCACATAAAGACACAATATACTTTTCAAATGTTTTTGTGATATTATAAATGGAAACAGCAATTTGTAGTGTGTTCATCTCATAATGCAGTTAAATATTTGAAGCTAAAAGTCTATCTTTAAAAAATATAAATCCTTTAGAAAAAATCAACTACTCGTGTAATTGCTGAAGGTACAAAGCCCAATTTCTGCTGTATTGATTTTAAAATTAATTACAGATAGATTACTGATCCCTCAACTGAAACAGTAATTTTTTTACAAAATGCTTAGACAATGGAGGAAAATGGCAAATGTCTTGTGAAGTTCTCTGTAGTGTTGCCAGTATTTTGTGCTTAATTTTGATGCAGAAGTAATGTGAAATGTTAACAATGTTTATTGTTGCATCAATGTTAAAAGTGACCTTCAAAGGAAAAACAGTTCAGTTTTGTTCTCTTGATGTTGTTANCCCCCCCCCCCCCCCTTCAGGGAATATGGAAATAGACACATCCTTTTATTCACCACTTAGGAGACGCTGAGTCACTACCAAAGGTACTCGCTCCTAAGTGTTTCTTGGGCTGTCTCTATGCAGGAAAATTGGAACAGTTAATTAGATTTAATCCAGCATAGCAAAATTTGTACACAGTACTGTGTGAGAGAGGCTTTTTCTGTCTGTCAGCAGCTTTCTGTGGTTCCACTTTAGTCTGCCATCTTTGAAGTCTTAATCCTCGTCATTTTCCAGTCATCCATAGTATCTTTTAAGCGAAGACTGGGAANCTACCATTCTGTGATTCTGTGTATCATCCTTTGATTTTGGAATTCAAAGTAAAACTCCCATATGAACGAAGAATGGAATTACTGCTCTTCAGTTATTCACCAGAACATTACTAGTGTTTTCAGTGGCAAATAAAAATTAATTTCTGTTAATTTCCTTTGCAGTTAAACTAATTACACATTTTTACTTGTAATTGTCATATCCATGTTGAATCTTGTCTTGGAATTATATTGCTCTGCCAACTGTTAAATATTGATTTTTTTTTTTGTCTAGAAGTTTTCCCTACACATGGGTAAGCAAGCACATAAAAGACATAAATAAAAGTAATTGGATCGTATTAGTTGCATGTATGCAGATTTACATTCATACAAGACCTTTCATTATTTGNAAAGTTTACAAACAACAAAATACCTTTCAGGTGTTCTTTATGCATCTTGGTGAAGAAAACACCATGAGCTGAAACTCTTTCCTTGCTAGTTTTCTTTTAAAAGCTGTGGCTTCCCATCCAGGGAGAACTATCAGTTCTCACACCGTACAGTGAGAAATTAGTGAAGCTTGTCTATGCTAATTTATAGAAAGATTAATGGCAGAAAATCCTTAAACATTTAAATTATATAAAATGGAAGTGACATTTCTGTGAGCAAGCACTCCTGCCAATATAAGTTACAGCTTTCATTAAAACACACTGCCTGGGAGACTGTTGATTTTTGAATCTACGTGATGAATTTAGAAAGGTGAAAACCGTTTTTTTTTTTCCTGTTGGTTTTCATTTTCTCTGCAAAATGCTGTGAAAGCATGCCATGAAAGTAACCTCTAGACAAATCATGGTGGCCTCACAAAAAAAAACAGTGCTCATCTAAAAATCTTCATATTTTGGTTTAAGAAATTTAAGAACAGCCACTACACAAGAATGCTGTAAAAAAACAGTTTTCAAGGTTGTGTTTAAGGCGTGGTGTTCAAAGGACAGTCTTCAAAGTATCCTTCTCTGCACTTTTTGGTTTTCCTTTAAGAAGAAAGGCATTTGGAGTTGCTTTGTCTTGATTTTGTCTGTTAGAGTTATGCAGCACTTCCAGAAGAATATTGCCATAATTTGATGCAGCTACGCAAGAAAAATAGTAAACTAAAACAGTCATTAAATTCCTCTTCTTTCCCATCATCAAGACCTTCGTCTTTCTGCATCTGTAATGCAGTACAACTAATTAATTTTCCAACTAAAATTAGGTATTCATAAATAAATGGATTCTTGCATTATCTTGGATTATTCCATTAGGTGGCTATTTTGTTTATATAACAAGAGTGTGGCTTGTTATAGAAAGGCCAACATTAGTCACAACCAGCCATCCTACTAAAAACATTAACACTGTATTGATAAAAGGGACAAGCTTTTTTTTTTTTTTTTTTTTAAATTAATGTTGAAATCCAGAATTAAGAGAGAGGAATGCCGGTTGTGAAATATTTCCCAGCTGCACATTTTCACCTTAAAGTGTTACTGGCATGGCAATACCTTCAAGGAGATCAGGTGTGATAAGGATACATCTTAGGAAAACTCAAGGTGTTTTGCTTTTCCACAGAGTGAAAGGGATAAAATTCCAATTTTTATGACTAATTGTTCTGATAAAATACCCAGCTGTTAATCCTTTTCAAAAGAAAGTAGGTCTTATACTCCTTCACACAAGTTAACCTGATTTTAAAATATACATACATAGGCAAAATTCCTGTTCTTCAAAGGACACTTGTTACCTTAGACAGGCGTCTCCTTGGCCGACGGTGTGTGTAGCTGGTTGAAATAAAGTGCAGACCCCGTAGGAATGTCCTTGGCTTTAGCGTTTCACACACGTAAAACAAAAGCTCGCTTCTTTTTGCTGGTACAGCACGGGCTTCAGAATCCTGAGGACTCTGATTAGGGACCAAGGTGCTCTGTAATTTGTACAAATTCTTTACTTAAACTCCTTGCAAGTATCTGTTAAAGCTCAACAAAGATGACACTAAGTTACTTAAAACTCCCCCTGCAGCCGTATCAATGCTCTATGGTAGTATGTACTGTGTAGCAGGTGAAATGTGTTATTAAATTATAAAAATTGAGGCCGAAAGGAACCTCTGGAGGTCCCATCCCACCTCCAGCTCCAAGCAGGGCTTGCCTCAGCCATACCACTCATCCCAGCTGGGGTTCAGGAAAACCAGGTATCAACAGTTCAATGTTCCAGGAAGCCCCAGAGGACTCCGAGCTACCAACGTGAAGTCAAAACCCCTACTTTAACTTTAACCATAAAGATGGCATCTCCTGTGCTAGCACTGCACTGTAGGTCCAATGCTAATTCAGAGGTTTTGTCCCAAGCAGAAAAAGAAAGTGAATTTATGTTCAGCCGTTTAAAAGACATGCTAAGAACTTGAACAGTGAAAGTATTTTTTTTAGAATTGTACGCCGTAATGTTTATTCCCAAATTTCTCAAAGCCAGATGCAGATGCATGCTGATGAACTGTAATTAATTCCTGTATTTTTTCCCTGAAGGTACCAGCTCGCAATTTTGAACACTTTCACAAGCTGCCACAGATACAGGGGTTACAGCCTTCTCTCTCAAAAGGTAGTCCATTTTAAAGTGAAAACTTGACCTGTACGTACATTTTAAACACACAATAATGAGCACACCTTTTAAAAACATATTTTAATTCTCCTTGGTCAGATCCCGATTAAGATTCTGAATTTGCTTATGCCTTTTTTTTCTGCTACAGCAATGAGAGGAATTGCAGTTAGGCAGTGAAAGCAACAGCTATAATGGCAGAAGGATTCCTGAAAAATTCAAGGGAACCAAGCCAACACATAAGGATATTAAAAAACAACATAAACTTGCCCCAAAAATTTAGATGTTCAAAATCTGGAAGATGAGAATACCGTACTTTTAATTTTACTGGAAGCACAATCAAAACCAATGCTTCCTTATTCGTGGATTTAACGAACCACCTCTGCTGTGGCAGGCCCAGGTGTCATCCTCGGCTGCTCCTTGCACCCGTCTGCCAGAAGCGACTGCTCCGGTGCGAGGGAACACAGACCTCAACAGCCCAGTGCCATCTGGAGTAACTGCAGCGTGCAGTATTTTCTTTAACCATTGTGCTAAAAAAGTAATAATAAGGTAATTACTGTGATTTACAGTAAAAAGACGTATCAGAAGTAGCTAGAAGATGGTAGTGACGTCTCACTTCACTGCAAAGGCGTACACCCAAACTCATCCAGCACAGCCCTACAAGAGGCAAAGAACTGACGACTAACACAGCACCCTGGCTTGGCTGTTACCTAGCAGCTCATAGGTTAGTACGAGATTTATAGATAAAACTCTCGGCAAAACTGAGAGTACATATAACAAGTTAATACATAGAAGCCTAGATGCCTGGGCATCAGGGAACCACACTGCACGGGCAAACGGATATTCCTGCAACAACAGGTTAACAAACTAAAGAATAAAAATCTCCACGAGCATTGAAACACAACACTAAAAAAAAACCCGGTTCACAATTTTAATGAAAAAAAAAAAATTAAATAGTTTTGTGGTAGAAAAAAGTTTCTGGTTAACAGAGAGTTTATGGAAAAAATGTTTCTTTAAACAACAGTCAAAATGCCCCCTAATATCTTTCCTTACATTAGTAGATTTACCCTTATTAAAAGAAATACACTCTGAAAATTGGAAGAAATTTTAAATGAATTAGAAGAAATTTTAGAAGAACATCGAAACTGATGGAAAAGCTCCCTTGACTCTTGGATATAATGTAGGATGCAGTTCATAAAGGGCTCTCCCTAACCTTTAAAAAACCAACCAACCAACCAACCCCAAAACAGCCCAAACATTTTTAATTCCCCAACACTGTAATTTCTATATTTTTTCTTAAAGAAAAGGAAGGACAAGGCCATTTTATCACTGAGTTATTAAATGAGATATGAAGACTTCTGCACAATTCACTGTGTCTTCTCAATCACCAGTAATACGAGTTCCTGGCGGTGGGCTGCAGAGGCGGAGGTTTGTGTAAACCCAGTTCTGCACGAGGGCACGGGGAAGGTTCAGAGGCACCCGCTCTTGGCAGCTGCACAGACACTGCCCGTATGAAAAAGACAGCACGGGCCATGTGCCGAATCAAATTCTTCATTACCCAAACAAAGCACAATAAAAATCACAGGTGAAAAGCTTTTACAGTGCTCGGACTCAAACATTAAATAGGGTTTAATGGGCAGTGCAGAGATAAGTCTGCAGTAACATTAGCAAATGGCCTGGTCACAGACAGCTGGCTGATAAATAAAACATACAAGGGTTTAATTTCAAGGTTTTAATTGAAGACGACGACTGACGTTTTTTGGAGTCTGAGTAGGCCAAAACAGAGTAATTCTTCACATGAATTCTGAAGATGGAGAACTGCTTTTTAAAATACATGTCTTTGGGGGCATTTCCTTCAATTCCACAGCACATTTAAACAACACAAACTTCAGAAAAGCAGCTTCTGTTTTGCTTTCATCATATCTACATCTTACTGCGGGATATTACTGAGTAGTTGTGCAGGACTAATGATGTCAATTCACTTCTGTAACGTGTTATTTTATCTATTTAGTCAGTTCCATCAAATTCACAGAAAAATATGAGGCTTGAACTACACTTGCAGCAAATTAGAAACATTTTATTAACCAGTTAACTCCCCTGGACATCCTGAACAATATCTAATTCATTTACATTAACAGATTTTTCATGTAACAAGGACAATTAAGTCTAAAAACCTGTCTGAAAGATATCAACAGACACAAAGCAACACCGACAGAGAAAATGATTCCACAAAGAGGCGTCAGAATTTATAGCATCTAAACAACATTTTAAGTACAAGGAATAGATCACTGAGAGAAGGTTTTAAAAAAAACCACAGCAACAGCTGGAGTAACATCGACCTGCCACAGAGGCCCCTTTCCAACAGAGCAAGTAGCTGTCTCTCTTCTCCCCTTTATTATCTTATTGCCAGCCCCACAGCTAATACATCTTATTTTAGGAGAGCATTTGTATGAAGACTGGCATGAAAACAGAGAAACACATTCAAATTAATTTATTTACGTGCAAGTCAGACCGGACTGACATAAACACCACAAACGACTTCACAGGAAACTAACAGAAATCCATAGGTAAAAAATACATACCGGAGTTCAGATATATAGGATAATCCATACAGAATAATCAAACTCACCATACAGTCAAACCTTGTCACTGCAAGCACGCTTCATATAATTCATTTCTAGCATTTTATTTAATCTAGTTTCACATGTCTTGTTGCCTTAAGTATTTTTTCTTGTAATATAGATCATGTCTTCTTTTACCTGAATATCCACATATATTACTCACTGATATTTCTTCCATGATGTCTGCACCCTTAATACCTCTGTCTGGTATTTTTTACTTAATAGTTTAACCAGTTTTAACAAATCCTAGTACTTCAAGTGGGAATTGGTAAGTGAGAAAAAGGTTTCTAAATAACAGTGTGGACGCAAAAATGGCTAATGAACTGAAAGACTATATCCCTTAAGTCAATAAATATAACTGCCTGCGACAAAGAGCTGAAACAAGACCTAGGAGTCCACCCCTGTCCAAATGTTCACATAAATTGTGGAACAAAAGGACAACGAGATACTCTTGACTTTAAATCTATTTGAAATAAACGTATGGCTAGAAAGTATTGCTGCTTCTGAATGACCACCAATATCCTGAAAAGAAATCTGGACTAAGCCTAGAACTAGTAAAGTGATCAATAAGAATTAATACAAAGAACTCAATGCTCTTTAGTGGCACCTTTCACTCAATAAATGAACATGGCTACAGCAGTGTGGCCTCAAGCTATGTCCTTTATGCCCCTCAAAAGCAAATTCTGTTATCCAGGCACCTGCCTGACTCATTTTGGCTAATGCAGCTGTGTTGTGTTTGATTCCAAAAGCTGGCCAAAGTGGTTCTTGTTCAATGGCATATCCCAGAAAATAAAAACCTCTGAACTATACTATTTCCTATTACTTTATTTTATGTACTATAGATGCAAGGCAATGTCTATAACCTGGGTTTAACTGGAGCTTTGGTCATTTATATATCCTGTTTTCCCTGAGAAGGACTTAGGTGAAGGGTCATTATCCAGAAAAGGATACCGCGTGACCATATCCGATAGCACGCCTGTCATCCAATAGCTCCTGAACCTGTTCTAGTCAAAATGATCTGGGTTAGAAAAGGGTCTTTGAAGTACTTAAAATGTTTTCCATAGTTATGATCAGTTGGGAAACAGTTAATCTCGCTTCCTGCCATGGTATAGCAAAATGTGCACGCAAACCTCAAAGAAAGAGATGCTATGAAGAACTGAGAGGTCAAATCCGTTCAAGTCAGATCATGTTGTCACAGTGAACTAAAAAATACATCATTTCTCCCATTCATTAAAAGGAATGGCACTGACAACTTGACCTTTTGGTGGTAACTGCGATTCACACTGACTGTGTAAATTAAGTGAAGTACTCTGTTTAACTATTCCAAGTACAACTAGATAGTTTTTTTTCCTTATTTAGAAAAAAAAAATCCTATTTTTTTATCCAAGTATACTATATCTTACTAGGCAACAAAAATGATGAAAGATTTGCCCCCCAAGAACACAAACCAATTATTACATAAACTTACTGAAGGAGCACAGGTCAGCAATCCTGAATTTTAATGGCTGCACGAAATCACCATATTTCAAGATTTAGGATTAAGAAATATAACTAACTTTTCTATTACAGTTGTACTAAAGCTATGTAAGAAGCGAAATTTGCCCTAATTAACTCTTTAGTACTAACAGCCTGGACAGTGTTGTGGAAAGCATCAAAGTTCACACAACTCCTGCAGGAAGCATGTGAGAGGATGGGAAAAGGAGGACAAGAGGATGACAGGGGACAGGGTAATGCCTCTTCACAGCATCAGCCTTCATTTAGAAATCAAAATCTCCTCTGTCTTTGTGAAAAAAAAAAACCTTTGTAATGTTCGGCAGAAGACAACAACACACAGCTTGTGCCTCAATCTGCACAGATTTCAATATCTCTACTCTGAGGGATGCAGAAGTAAAAGATGCAAAAAAATGCTTAAAAAGGAAATAGGTTGGACTCTTCCTGCAGGTGATAGGCAGAGTTGCAATGACTTTACTTTCTCTCAAAGGGAATTCCGACTTTTGAAAATTTTTGAAATTGTATTCTGAGAATTAGAAAGATGCACAAACCAGGAGTTTGTAGGAAAAAACTGTTCCATCACAGAAATGTACAATTTTTGCTGTAAGCACTAATCACTGTACAGCTATTTCGTTCTTAGAGCCTCTGGCCTTCAGAAAGACTGCAGCAGAACATTTTATGTAACTGCTGTTAAAATTTCATTTTGAACTCTTGAAAGAACCATCACTTTTCTCTTACAAAACACTACAGCGCTTTTGCTGCTGTCTCTGATGTGTACCTCCCTGTAATCCATCGCTGTGCTCTACGTACAGGACAGGATTTTTCTTCATTTTGGGGGTTCTGTTTGCCCCAGCACCTCCTGCCGTCCAGCTACAACTCCAGCTCCTCTCACAATCCAAGGACTATGCCACTGATAGCTCAGAAAGCACGGAGGCAAGACATGGTGTGACATGCACCATTACCACATTGCAGAGAACCTGATTAGATTTAATTCAGTAAAAATAGCCATTCTTTCCCATGTAGCATCAGAAATCCCACTCTTCACGTCTAGCAAACAGACTCTTCTACTGACCAGGAGTGAGAACGTTATCAACTGCAATGGCATTAAAAATACAGTGTATCAAGATGAGCTACAAAAAAATACCCTTTGGGAAGTGCATAGTTCTGTACTTAATACGGTCTTGACTCTTGTCAAGAGACGGAGTGTCCCATAGACTTTGTCTTACACAAAAGCAGTTAGTAGAAAACCATCTTGGTCCACAAGTATCATCTGGGACCATTCTTCCCTTCAGATGCTTGCAGGGAAGAAGTACTGGTATATTTAGGTAAGGTGAGTAGCCGTTACCACGCACCACCGGGTGAATGAGAGGGGATGTGCATACGATGAGTAAGGAGCAATTCTGACCTATTAAAGAAGGCATTAGATTTCTATTTGATAAGCATTTCAATACAAGTGTTATATAAAAACTCCTCCAATAACCATGGCTGTGTTCTATACAATTATTTTGGGAAGAAAATGCATTTCCCTGAAAAAGAAATCTTCACGTTTAAAGAAGCGAAGTTTTACAAGGTCATTATAACCATTACAAGGTCAAGAGATTGCCTGCTTTGTGTTTATTATTCTACTCCTATGGCTTTTTTGAATTCAGAATTTTGAGGCTCTAAGATGTCATAATAAACCCGACTTTTATCAAAGTTTTCTCGGATGTAAAGCAAATCTTCTACAGAATACACATCTTCCTTTCCTGTCCAAACAGTGAGGCTGTACCTATATCAAAAAAAGGAAAAAAAAAAAAAGAGAAAGAGAAAAAAAAAAGAATATGTTATCTTAAGATAAAGCACGTACGACAGAAAGACATCACACTAATAAGCTCCTAAAAATATTTTTTTCCTTGTTACAGAGCTAAGTCACACAATTTGGCTCCAGTCAAATGTCAAGTTCTTGCTCCTAAAGCTAAACTTGCTAGAACTTCCCAAAGAGGACTGCAACATGTTTAAGACGGACAATCGTTCGCCACCCAGAACCATTTATCTGTAGCCTGGTCCTTGTGTGAACTGTTGTGCCAAACCTAGCAAGGAATAAAATAAAAAATCCTAGGCAGATGTCCAGCAAATGAATTTACCAGTCTGAGCATTTAAAGTTTGACAAGGTTATAAACAGTTACATATAGAGCATTGTAATAGAAAATATAAGGCAATCTCAGTTACAGCGGATTTTCATACTCCATGTTTTGTCACCTACATGATGTGTAGTTGTGCCATCTGATTAACTGAATGTAATTTCTGTACTTTTCTCATTAATTGCACAGACATTATTGTAACTCTAAAAAAACCTGAAAAACTTCCAAGTATCACTTAAAATTAAAAGCATTACACTCCACAATCTCCATGTGACAAATACTTAAATTTTCCCCTTTGTTTATTAAAACTGTATTTATCTAAAATACAGGTAAATCAGAATTTAGTTGTGTGTCAGCAAAACCGGTTCAGCAATTTCTTTCTTCTAATCATGTCACTAAGAAAAAAAATCAGGATTTTTATGCTGAGGTAAAAGAGAAAATCCTAGTATTTCAGTGGGAATAATGCTGGTATCCAATGAGGACAAACTTGAGAATGGCACAATTCACAAGACGTACTCTTAACATAACTATATTTTGAAATTAATTTCCCAGTTTCAAATGTTCAATTCTAATTTCTCTCTTGATTCACCACTATAAACAAGAAAAAAAACCTGTATTTTTTCCACTCTGTTGTCTCTAATTATTTAGAAATTTTCCATGCGAGTCACTGTCCTAACGTTTCTGTCTTGAGCTTTGACCTTGGTTGGTACTTAAGGAAGACTTTATTAAAGTGCAGGTAGGCAGAGTAAGTGAAAAAGATGAGTAAAAGACAATTATATACAAAGCAGGTTTTATTCTCATTCTGTTACATGTAAATAAATTTTTTCTATGAAATTGTTATGAGTTTGTAAGAACTATTTTTAGAAGGAAACATTAAGTCAGTGTTTGGAAACCACTGAATGTCTTTCAAGCACCTAAGCAAAAACAGCTTCATAGCACGCTCATTGACTCCCAACCTAAAAATCAACTTTAATGTTTTTACGTCACATTATTACAGAAAATATAAATACTGAATCCAATAAAAAGTACCTATAAAGTTTAAGTATTTAAATGTAATTACTCCAAATTGCAACATCCAGCTACTTGGTCTATTCAACTACATTAGTCCTACAAAATGCTTATAGTGCAACTAGATTACAAACCTACACAAGATTCACTACTATAATAAGTAATTTTAGAAGAGGCTTTTAGAGTTCTCTTATTTTAAAGAAATCAATAGTGACCGTTTCTGTATGCCAACACAGTGTAACTCAAGGAACTCATGGAATTAAAGAACTGAAGGGATAATCTAGAAGAAAAAAGATTTTCAAAGTAATTGGGATAAGCATGTACACATAACTGTGCTATATTTCATATAAACAATTATGTGCCTTTGTAATAAAGACAGCTAAAAATAAAGGCCCTCAAACTTACCTATCAGACTGTTGGATTAACCAGCACAGCTCAGACATTGACTGTCGTACTAACGCTGCTCTCACAGGGAAAGTTACAGGCTGGGAAAGTGTACTGCATATCTGAGCCATCTCTTTCACCATCACCCAGTCATAGCCTACAATAAAGACCATTTGATTAAAAAGAATTCTTCACAAATACAACCTCTATAAAGGCACAATAAATTCTAAAAGACTTAGGTTGCAAGGTAATACAAGAGCAAGCATGGGTTTTGTGAAAGTGACATAACTCTGCAATGAAATCGCTAAATCGTTATAAATAAAAAATGTCATTGTCCCAGAGGAGAAAAACAATACTAATATGGAAAACCAAATTTACTTTGAAAATCTTTATTTCTATTAATTGCAGTGTTATTTTACATAAAGCTACAGAATGTGACATTTTCTAACGTGCAGGAAATTATATCTTTGCTCTCTCTCTTAAAAAGCAGTGTTACCATTGACTTCAACATGGACCAGTTTTAACCTGAAAGTGACCCTCAAAAAATGGAAACATTTTGAAAAATTTGGAAAAAAAACTCAATGAATTTTTAAATTATACAGAAACGAAGGATGTAAAACATTTTGAACATCAAAAATGCTAAAATTAAGCATTGTGAAACGTTTCAAGTGCCTGCTGTTGAGCACTGAAGCTAGTTAAAACAGTATTTAATATTCTCTTATTTCTACAGGCTATGAAAATCTTAACTTCAATAACAAGAGTTAACATTTTTTTTCTCAAGTACTCATATGCAGTGTGAAAAGACTTAAAGCACCAAATCTCAACAAAACAGATTTTGTTGGGCAACCAGCAACTTGTAGTTGAAATCAGTCAAGTAAGCTCGTTTTCCTGTGTCTTATCCTTAATTAGCATGATCACAAACTGAAATTTAGAATGGTGATAAAGTTATTTATTAAAATGGTTACTTAGAACAGTATTTCCAGTACATTATTTCCAGCAACTTTTTACTGCACTGAAAATACTTTGGACAAAGTACTATATAGTTTAATAAAATTATTGTATAATATAAAACAAAATCCTCATGCCACAATATTAAATCTTGCTAATGAACAATCAGCGATTTAGAAAGGTGTATAATTTTGCTGTTGTGGTCACAGACAATATTGGTGGGACTACGCTACTGCACACAAATGCACATGCACTGGAGTAAAACACCCTAACAAAGCAGCTGTGAGAATTATGAGAGGAAGCCTGTGAAAAGGACCCTAAGATAACACTTATATGTTCAGGATCTAAATTCACGTTAGGGTTTAACAGTAAGAAACTTCAATTAGATTCTCAAAACTGAGACTTAAAGAAGTTACTAACATCAATAAATTGGAAAATTTATTGCAAAAATTTAATTATTCAACGGAAATGAAATGTTAAAAACAATGTTGACCTACAATTTTATTTCAGCGATCTACTGCAAAAGCATATTGATAGGGTTTTAAGTTTCTAGCTAATCTATTATTCCTCAGGAAACATGCCAGAATTCCGATTACCAAACCAATCCTCACAGGATTCAGGGAGCAAACTACCTGAAACAGGGCGTAAGCAATTTGTCCCCCCAAATTCCTCAATATGTGTGAATGAATTCAGTAACAAAATACAAAACAAAAATACAAAATGTTCAGTAACAACAAAACCATAAGTTTTTTTACACAGTTCTGCTACAACTCAAACATTGAACTGATTGCTCTAAAACACTATCAAATATAGACCAACAAAGAAAATAATTCTTCTTACATTCACTATTATTTTCAAACTGACCAGGTGGCATGTAATGTATTTTGAATCAATTATGAAATTAATTTGGAGAAAACAGACTATGCAATATAAGCATTAAATGTTTTATCTTTACCTTCATTGTGTTTGTCAGGGTGCCAGCCAGTTGTCCACCCCAGTGACAAGGTTACATCTGGGAAAAATGAAGTGACAGTGTCAAGGAACCCTTTCGCATCCACCACAGCACTATTTCCATTAGGTCCTGGTAGGATATCTGCATTGATCCAAACGGGTCTCCTCAACTGCTGCTCCACCTGTTCAAGAAGCTCCAAGGAAGGCCGTACAGCCTCTAGACTGTAATAATAACACATGGGTGAGATGAGACACCTCACTCTGGTTGAAGATGGGAAACTTACAGTACGTATGTGGATGGGTATGTTAATGACACTGTCCCTGTAAGCCAGAGAGCAAATGCTGAAGACCCTTTCTACCATAAGGTGACTAACTCTGCGGGGGTAAAGTAGCGTAAGCCTCTTGTCTCCCTGCTGCCCAATATGGACTGCTTCATGGGTCTTACCTCATGGCTCTTCTAACTCCAGACCTGTTAAGACTTCAATGTTATTGAACTCTTAGGAAGGATTTTAATTAAGGAAGCCACTGCAGGCTCCAACACTTTTGTAGTTGTTGTTTCCACAGCTCAAAAGCATGGCATAGTACTGGCAGCATGAAGAATTCTGCCCACTGGATGTTCATCCTACAGCTAATTGTTAAGTTTGAGATGTACTCACTTGAGCAACCAGCGTAGCACCACTTGTAAGCATTTAACAAAATATCTTAAGTCACATATTCTCACTATTCCCTCAAATCAAAAGAAAAAGCATAACTAGAAGGCAAACAATAACCTTTCTCTATCCACCAAAACTTTTGAAACAGCAGCACTGTGGATGGAAAGGAAATGTGGAATAATGGGGAAAAGGAATAAATGCCAAGAAAGTAAGTGTTTTTTCTCTCACAGCAAATTAATTAACATTCTATGTAACATTCAGGAATTTAAAATCATTACGGTCAGAGTTGTGATATCCTTACTAATACCTGTGTTTTCTCCTGCAAGTCGTGAAAAGCTCAGAATAAGCCATCTTCTAGCTTTTCCTCAGAATTTTGCAGTGATCTGATACCGAGCTGAGCCAACAGAAAATCTTTGTGCTGCTCTGCAGGGTTAGTTTCCCTGTTCAACATCCTAAACTGGTCCCTCTGGGTGTCACAGGAGCACCAGGAAAAGCAAGGGGAAGAGAAGGCACTGTGAGAAGGGAGGAGAGGATCACAACTGCTAGAGCTTACTCAAATATGGGCCACAGGCTACATGCTGCGCAGAAGCCTGTTTGAACAGCAAAGGTGATGGTTAATTACTACCATCTCTTCCCAATTCCCAGGCCATTGTATCTCCCACCACCTACACCAGCGCTGATGCTTGCCTTAGCAGCAGTGTGTGCATTCAGGGATGTAAAGTAGTAAACAACTTTTCTCAGTGTTTTGTAGGGGCGGTTCTGTACCAAGCGATTTCCTAACCTAGCTCATGATGAGGTCAGATGAATTGTGTCAGGATGTGTGGCCCCAAATCGGAATGGCAGACAGCTGGTAATTAGGTTATCTCTAAAGCTAAAAAGCACCCTGGGCTGTCTGTGTTATTTCCTGTGAAAAGTCATTTTGTACATTTTAACTTTTGTCTTGTTGAGAAAGCTGCATAGTGGCAGGAATTCCTCTCAACGTTTTCAGTCAGCATTAGCTCAAGTCTTCTTCGAGAAAAGCTAGTGATGGCTTGAGTTAACATTATTTGCTTAAGCATTTCTCACATTGTCTCTGGCCAGAATAGATGGCATTTTCACATATACAAGGGATTGTGAAAGCCAGTGGAATACCTTCCTTTTTACTACAAAGCACAAAATAATGGAAGTACAAAAAAGCACAAAGCAGCATCTCTTGAAACAAACAAAAAACTCCACCCAAACTCCAGACAGCACTGTTTTTATTCCACAGCATTTGGAAAATTCAAATGTATTCTGACTCCATGTTGAATGACTCTGGCATTTTAGAAGTGGGATTCTGAAGTCCTTTTGCAGAATACATTCATTCCTGCAGATAAAGCCAGCAGGAAATGTGATTATGTGGTCAATCACACTGACAAGAGTAGAAATACACAAAATATTTCCTTTTAAGTGCTGTTGAAATAATCTTCAAAACTTCAGCAATGGTATCCAAAGGAATATTATTCAAAAGAACATCATAATCTCTATTGCTCATTTGACTATAGCTGCACTGTGTGCTTGTATTTTTAAAATGCTTTTATGCAATTAGACTTTGATAATGCACCATAATTTTAAAAGCTTTTTTTAAATGACAGCACTTGTGTGGAAATTCCATGTGGAAAAATAAGAAGCAGATGTTTTTAAATTAATTTAAACATTGATTAAAATGAAAGGAAAAAAACAAACCCCAAAATCAAATAAACCCAAACAAATGTCTACTTCTCTTTTCCTTGCCATTCTCTGTCCAGGTAGAGATTTACAGGTTCTGTTAACAATAAAAGAATTTAACCTGCTCACATTTTTTCTATTATCATGAACTTTCACATGAAAACTGTGATTGCATTACACGGAACAACAGGTACAAATCACATTTTAAAACTATCTAGCTTTTTTTTTTTCATTTCTATAGCATATTTAAGCACCCATTAATCTCTTTTTAATGTGGAAGTAGATTCTCCATCTGCTCCAAAAATAGACATTGTACATGCAAATTCAGACAAAGCTAAAGTTAGGAGTTCCAGAGATGTATGTCTGAAAACCACAGCTCACTTTGAACCCTATTTCAAACTTTTCAAGGCAATCTCATGGTGTTTTCAGGTGTATTTTCCATGAAAGACAACGAAGCAGCTAATGCTTAAAATTCTAAATGAACTTCTGAAGAGTTAATTAATAAGTCAGACCAAAGAAACTGAATTTACATCAATACACATGCTCATTACTACACAAAACGCAAGACAACTTTTTTATATTACAAACCATGACAAAGAAATCTAATACCACATCATATGTGATACGAGATCAGATATTCAAAGGAGTACACCTAATTCTTGAATTGAGACAACCCCAACAGATTGTTAGTATTGGAGATGATCTGGAAACAGAATTCTACTCCTTGGGAAGAGGGGTGGGGAAAGCTCTGGCAAAATAAAATATTCATGCTGGTATGGGATGATGTTTCTAAATTATTGCGAACTTCAGCAGACCTGGAACAGAAGTTGGCTTTTCAGCAATCTTTTCAGAAGCTCCTTGAAAAACCCTCACACTTCCATGGTAGCAAACAACACCATGAAAACTTTGTGACAGCAGGAGAGACGCGTGTGCTGCCAGACAGAGACACAGGGGGCTCAGCACTGTGTGCAGCCTCAGAGCCACTGTCCGACTTCCCAGTCGGACACTTGTCTTTCCCAACTTCTTTGCACAAGCAGCAAACCCATAGGAGCTTCCCAGATAGGCACTATCATTTCAGTTTTCTCCATGGGAAAACTTTGCTCAATAGCAACACAGTAACAAATTCACTGAATATAAAATAATTATTTGTAGTTCAAAACACTTTTGAAGCTTTTACTCTTGAAATGCATTTAGTTATACTGATTATGTTTCACTGCATTTTCTGTTTGGGAAGGAATGCATTACACAGTAAGAAAAAGGTTGGTCTAACATCGCTAAAAGATAGTGCTACCTGTAAAATTGTTACTTAGAACACAAAGAATATAAAAATCTTTTTGTCTTGAGATACCTCTTAAAATCCAGCTTGATGCCTTTATTTGTGTTGACAACCTCTTTTAGCCATTCCTGCAATGTGTTATCACTGTCTGTTTCAGGTGGGTGAGCCATGATAGGGTCTCCATTTCCTCCCAAGCCACCACGAAGAAGAACATCTGCTTCTACCATGTGAACATCACCTGTTGGTTTAAAAAAATGAATGCTCTAACAGAAGCAAAACCAATAGTTTCACTATCACCCTACTTCAGCGTCACAATTACAGGGCAAGTCTTTCTACACTGGACTCTGCACACTTACTCCACAAAGATCACCCAGTATGAGTTGCTACCTGCAAAGCAAGAGATGCATTTCTTTGGGTACTTTAGTCAATAAACTCTAGAAATCTACAAGCACATGAAAACTGATTTTTGTAGACACATTTGGCCAAGTAATCACTTTTCTTTTCAGAGGAACAGCAAAATTAATATCCAAAATATGAATCCACTCTTGCTAAATTTCAAATCTTTTAGTCTTAAAACAGAGCTCCAGACAGAGTCTTTTAGAGAAAAGGTGACCAGAAGATTTTAACACTGGCAGAGACTGAGTACTCTCCTTGTCTCACTCTCAAAACTGACGAACCCATCTCAGCCAAAACTTTATAAAAACGTCAGCCAGCCAGCCAGAAACATATGCCAGGAAAACAGTAGCTAAAACACAAGACAAATGAGTGGAAATCTTAGGAATGCTGCAAGCTCTTGAAAACAGCTTCCTATAATGAGAAGCATTCGAGAGTCTGGGCAGTACTACCAGCTTTGCAGAGAATTCAATGTATAATGAAATAATAATAAAAAAGATAATCATTATACAGTCAATAGAAAGCAAACTACACATAAAATGACATAAATAAACTTACTATTTCCCCAATATTCACATAAATTAAATTAAAATTCCCTCAAATAAACTGCTCACAAATAACCTGGAATACCTTAATCATCCTAAACTAAACAGGGGGGGAAGCAATAATAAAACTGTTCTATAGAATCCAAGAAATATTACCTGACATTACACAACTTCATACTAAAAAGACCTGGAAGAAGAAGATCCATCCATATAAGGTCAAAACTACCTGGGAATCCTTAATTGTTTCAGGAAAACAGGGCAAGTTTTGCAGCAGAGCCCTGACAAAACCGTCACGAGCGATCCTCACCGCGCTGCAGCTGCTGCTCTCGGGCAGGCACCCAGGGCAAAGCCAGCCTGAGAGGTACAGCAGGTTCCCGTGAGGCTGTGCTCCACTGCCCGCTGTCCCTGTAACAGCACTGGTACTGAACCTCATCTGAGGGAGGGATGGAGGGAGGAAGGGAGGGACAGACAGACAGACTTCTGATCAGGTCATTTCCATTTTCTGTTTTCCAGAGCAGATCCACAAGCAGAAGTGTCAGCAGACTGGACAGGGTGACCTACCATGAGATGAAGCTGGAAAGAACAGGACCGACTTGACCAATGCTGCCCAGGCTGGCGTACGAGGGATCTGTGGTGGGACCTCAGCACAACCACATCGCAGACAACAGTTCTATCTGCAGCAGGCGGCTTAGTGTTCCCCTGTGCTAACAAATAAACTGAACAGCGCTCCAGGCAATCTTAGCTCCAGTGTGTGAAACCTGAAGACTCCTTACCCACGGCTCTGGTCTGCCGGCAGGGGATGACAAAATTTGTTAATATGAAGGCCTGACCTGAGAGAGGACCCGTACGCCTGGAAGCTGGTTGCCTTTTTACAACTAAACGAGGTTGTCTCCTGAAAGGACATCACCTCCACACCTTGTCCTGCTGGCCCGGTGGCCCGCAGAGGCCGGCGGCCATTCCGGGCTGGGCCTCGCCTGGAAGACAAACCGGGATGGCCTCACGGCCCCACCGGCCCGCCTCCCTCCGCCAGCCCCGCGACGTCGGGCCGAGACGGCCGCCCGGAGGCACGGCAGGCCGGCCGCGGCTCACACTTACTTCTGGCGGCCTCCCCAGCCCGGGCCTTGCTGTTGGCGGCGTGGAACCACCTGATGGCCGCCCCGTCTCTCGCTCGGATGCGCTGCCGCCTCAGAAAGTGATCCACCGCCGCCTCGCTCCAAGCGCCTGCGGCGGCGCCAAGGGAGACCTCCCCTCAGCACTGCCGCTCGGCTGGACCGGACCGAGGAGGAGGGGAGAGGAGAGAGGCCCGGTCCGAGCCGCGCAGCTCTTACCCTGCGCCTCGTCCGCCATCTCTTCGCCGGACCCCGCCCCGCTGAGGCAAGCGGAGTGGCGCCGGCGGCCCGGCTGGGCCCCGCGGGGCGGCCGGCACCCTCCGGACCGGGAGGGGTGACAGCGAGGGGCTTCGATACCGG
>VXBH01002976.1:38963-71249 GCA_013400035.1 Rynchops niger | reverse complement strand
GGGGGCTTCGATACCGGCCGATGAGGCGATGGCTGCGGGGAGCGTTTCCGCAGGAAGCGGAACAGGCGGGGAGCTCCGGCCGGGCAGCACCGCCGCGGCCCCAGCGCCCGGCACCGCGGCAGTAAAGGGACGGCCAGGAGAATCAGAGTGGCTTGGGTTGACNTTTTTTTTTTTTTAAATAACAGTGATAAGATATCAAGCATTTTAGTTAACTTTCCTAATGATCATTACTTAAAGGAGTTAGTAGAGGGCGAGTGGCGAGAGGCAGCTGTTCCTTTGGTTACCCCTATGGCCTGGCCCACACAGTTCGGGGTACAACAGCCACCTCCGACCCTGCCACAGCTCTTCGCTTCTGTTCAACCCTTCGCTGTTGCTTCTTGGCTGGCTGGCTGCAGCTCATTTTCAATCAAGGACACGTTTTGTTCATACTCTGTGTGGTGTGGTGTGGTCTTCAGCTCTTCTCCAGGACTGCAGGTTCTCTGAAGAAGTCACGTTAATGAGCTCAAACACAGCCCCAGTTTCCTCCAGGGTTAGGATATCTTGAAGCCTGAACCCTTCTAGAACCAGTATTTTAAAGCATAGGTAACAGCAGAGCAGATTAGGTTAAGTTACAAATTGTTTTTGATACAAAAACATAAAATATCCCCTTATTAGCATCAAGAAGGCATCCAAGTTTTAATAGTTTCATTACAAAATGGTACCAGCATTTTTACGAAAACAATATAGATCCTGTATGTAATTAGTTTTGGTTCTGTTCTTGATAAACAGTTGTGTGACAGTTACCAAACCCCAATTATGGTTCGCTGAACCTCAGTACAAATCACATGCATCACAAGTACATAAATAGATCTTAATGACCCAATATCAAAAATACATAACTATACATGAACTCAGGTATACTAAAAATCAATCTGTTCATGAAAATTCACACTTAATACATCAATTCTCCCTGAAAGTAAAGGTGGCTACTAAGAGGCGGCAAAAGCAGTAGACAAGAGCAGAAAAGATACTGCAGAATTCTGGTCTGACTTATTGCTACATGTAGATTACATCAGGAGTAATCTGTTTTTTATTAATCCTTGAAAGGTCAAATTGTATCAGGACTTCTGAACACAGACTAAAGAAAAAAAAAAGCATTTATAAAAATAGCATCCATTTAAGTTAGATAAATCCTTATAAATACAAGAAAGAAATCAGTTGCTCTATAAAAAAAAATTAATTCAGACCATATGTTCCTGAAGCACCAGCATAATACTCTAATGTTAAGGACTTCAACTACAACGTCTTCATAAACAAACCTGCAAAATTCTTCCTTGTGCTGACCATAAACAAGTGTCAGAAGTTGTGCACTTGAAATTGAGACATGAAGTTTGCAGTCAGCTACAGATCTTGTATTTGAATCTCAAATGGCAAGAAAACAGTTTTGTGCCAGCTTCTACTTCAGTGTTTTAGCTCATTTGCACATGCAAAGCACATGCTTCAGACAAGAAATTAGATCTAACTACAGCAATTTTCAGTAACACATTTATCTGAAGTTAAGAGGCAAGATAGTATGGCTTAAAGTTACACTACATATAGAAAATGCTACAGCTGTGTAAAGAGGTAACAAAACCGGCCCTCTTCTGCACCAGTATTAAGTGTAAACTTTCAGAACTTTAGGAAACATTACAAACCACAATTCTTTTGTGGTAAAGTAACCAGAGAGGACTTGAGGGTTTTAAAAAACAGCCTGAAAATCTATTAAAACATAACAGGTTTAGTAAGTTCAACATTTTTAGTGTTTGTAGCATTACAACTTTGGTGTTCAGATCTAGCAAATCAGTATATTGCCTGTAATCAGCCTCATCAAAACAGATGTTCTATAATGAAAAATATTAATTCCATTTTCAACGGTAGACTTGTGGGATCTGACATCCCACTGTGAATCACAGGAATCAGAGCACTGTCCAATTCGTTCAGATAGTTCTGTGGAAGAAGGTGACCTCCAGATCCAGCTAAGTACTCAACCTAGAAGGAAAACACATTAATGTTGATACTAACTTTTTTTTTTAATCAACAAGACAGCGCAGAAGTGTAGTATCTTGGTAAAACAGTATTTCAGCTAGCATGAAGTGACAAAATAACATTCAAACACTGTGAGCTGGATGGTCTTTGAAGCCAACCATGAATGATCAGGCTTGCCATCAAGAAGCATGCAACATTCCGCATAGGTTTACAGGGACACACATCCTCTGTTTCCCACGCTGCTTCAGTCCGATGCCCAGGAGTGATCTGATTGTGTCCTAGTATTACAGTTGCTATTAGATTAATTTCAAAATATACTACTGAAAACCGGATTTTCAGGACGGTATTTCCAGCTTCTCTCAAAAAAAGCTAAGGAAGCGTAACACAGAACACCTTCAGAGGCAAGGAACTGAACTGTTCCACAGTTTTGTGATTTTTTGAGGGGCATCACATGCTAGAAAGCCTTGCCCCCCACTGTCAGCTGGGCAAACCTGTCCTTTTCTGCTGTATGGATTTTGATGCAAATAGCCCTTACGGAACTACATTAAGGAGCAAAACCACCAGTAATTTGAGAAGCGTGGCAGAAAATTAGCCCTATGATTCTCTAAACTGACTCACCTTGGAGGCACATGACTGCCAGAGAGAGTTAGAACTAGGGAAGGACTGACAGCTTACTGCAAGCAGCTACTAGGGAATTTGGATGGAATAAGGACTATTCCTTTCAAGAAAAACTAGTCATTAAGACAGTTTCTTCATGAAATTCCATCCTCAGTCTGGATCTGGGGTAGGGCAAAAAAAATAAAAGCTTTCAAAAAGAGATCCAAGGTCCTTACAAGAAAGAGATTTCAGTTGGAGTGTCTGCAATAAAAGTTGAAAGATTACCGTATCTGAGTCAACAGAAACTCTTAGGCCTATGTTATTCATCCCGTTATTTTTCAAGGTTTTAAGGTGTCGGCAAAGAGCAGTACTGCAGGCGATAGCAATCTCTTTAGCAAACTGGTGAGGAACAGGACTGGATAGTTCATGGTCCTTTAGAAAATAGTATACCTGAAATTACAGAAAGGATAAGGACAGTCAGCAGCCTGGTTGTATTGAAAAATAAGGAAAAGAATAGTTCAGTAAACACACAATGCAGAACAGAGCAAGCTATAATGCTTGTTTGCTGGCAAAGTATTCTAGTATTTCATATACTCAATCAAAATACTTAAGTGGCTGTGAGAATACCTGGAGTATATCTTTACAGAGTTATCAATGCTAAGATGCTTTTAGTCTTTTTCAGATAAGAAAAATTAAAAGCATGTAAACTTACCAAAGAGCTACTGAGAACATTCTGCCTATCAGTATGGCTATACACCGAATAAGTTAGTTTCTTTAGCAGTATCACTTAGTATGATCACTTTACCACTTAATTGTTCTAAAAGTAGCAAAAAAGCTCAAGAACAATGTAATTTACTAACTTCGGTACACTTTATAACTTTTCCCTCTCTTTCGAAGTCTCTGCCTTGTGGTACTTTTTCACTCTGAGTTCCTTCCATTGATTTTCCATCGACTGGGCTTAAAGTTCTATGGAACATAATGTTATGGTTAATAATTACAACAAGGTTTTATGATTTAGATTGAATAACTCGTATGAAAAACATTTACCCCTCCTTAAATGCTATTTAAACAGCTTTACAACAAAATGTGATACAAGTCTTGTACCCATGGAAATACAGATGCTACAAAAAGAAATATCCTGAACAGGGAACAAACAACATTTAATACAAACCTAACCTTACAGGTTTAAGAAGCTATAAACCATCTTAGTTTTAAGACACTGTTTGTTGTAACTGGTCAGAGAAGCCACAGAAAAAGGTATACCAAGTCAAATGCATGGCGTGAGAAACAACTTAAGATGAAACAAGTTCTGAGTTAGTACGATCTTAGTTTGAAACTACATAAACAAGCATTCAAATCACAACCAATAATGATGTCTTGCACCTCCTTTAGTTTTGTTGAATGCTGGCATTCCAAGCAGTGAATGGCCAGGGGCAATTCTA
Source organism: Rynchops niger (assembly GCA_013400035.1). Taxonomy (NCBI): domain Eukaryota; kingdom Metazoa; phylum Chordata; class Aves; order Charadriiformes; family Laridae; genus Rynchops; species Rynchops niger. The sequence goes on along the minus strand of VXBH01002976.1, from coordinate 67,206 downwards.
TGCACTTCCAACCCCTCCTTAACGAGGAAGCGGAAGCTTAAACAGATTACAAACTCATTACTGATTTGACAGAGGACTTTCAAAGGAAAGTGAGGGTTCATGCACTTTTCCCGTCAACTTCTTGAACTGAGAAAACTGTATTAAATTTTGATGAACTACAAGCAAAATTGTTCTGTTGGTGACATCTAGAGGATTGCAGGTAGTTTACTGTTCTATCCCCTTTCAAGTTTTACTGTCAAGTACTTTCTTTCAATAAAAATACCTTAGATTAATTTCAAGAAATTAAAGGCGGATATTTGAAAACTGGGAACAAGAATTCTCAAAGATGTTTTGCTTTGGTAATATGTTTACCTTTTGTTTGTTTTCTCTTCATTTTCTACCCAGCAAATATCTACATATTCTTTTACGTCTCCTGTATCCATTTTGCCACAAGTTATTTTAAAGTCCTTCTTGTCTCTTAATGCCTGACGTAGGTTTTCCATTGTTTCTGGTGTTATTTGTACCATTAATCCATCTAGAAGAAAACCAGTTAAAATTCCAACTTATCTACAGATCTTGGCTTAAATTCTAGTGGGACCAACCCTCTCCTACAGCTCGTTAATAAAGGCACATCAAATGGACTCCACCCCCCAACTACAGCATTAAGTGTTGCATGAAAGAGGAAGTAACAACAACCTTTCTTGTCAACAGAACTAAGACTGAAACATCATTTTTTGATTAACCTTAGAAGCTTTTTTGCATGTATGTGATAATATATGTATTTCGTGAATACGGCAACAAAACCAGTTCCAGATGTAAGCACCCATTAAGGAAAGTAAAAGAGACTTACATTGACTAAAGCAAAACATGTTAAAAAAAAACAACCTAGTATCTTTTTGGTGAACTAGCATGTATTTTTTATACAGCATTTGTTTGCAATAGTTTTTATACAAAGTTAAAAATCCTCAAAAGACAAAGTTTTGCTTACTGAGAATAAAGATCCTGCACAAGACTGCTTCTATTTTTATTTTTTTTTTAATTTTTTTTCTAAAATTCTTACCTTCAACTATACTGGATTTAGCTAAAAATCCTGAAGATGTTTTTAAGGCTCCATTAAACACCACAAAACTTGCACCCGTAACTAGAAAAAGTAGGAACAAAGTGAGTACCACTCCATATTACTCAAATTTGTCATTACTAACATTTAATTTGCATTCCCTTTTAAAAAGGCAGGCAGAAAAGGTACTACTATACTGAAAGTGCTAACAGAAATCCCCTACCGTCAGGATTACATGAAGCATAACTCTCTAAAGAGAGAAGAATTTTTTCCCTTGGCAAAAAAAGACCAGCTTTGTTAACTTATTTTCTGAATGCATACAGTATCCTTTTAAGATACTGGTGGCAAGCTAACACAGGCAAGCCAGAAAAGCTCCATGTACAAAAAGGAGACATAGTTGAAGAAACAGTGGTATGGGTTTTTAGACATGCCACTCAACTGTTAAATTTAATTCATTTACAGAAGATATTCCTGAAGTTTTAGATAATTTTCAGAGGTACTAAAAGCAACTGGAAGAAAAGACAACATAAGTGAATTTCCATGCTACAAACCTTTGCACAACTTTGTCAGTTACGCACAGTGCTTCAAACAAGAACATGCTAAGTAGTTATGCTTAATGAAGCACAGAACAACATTTCAAGTCGACATCGGAGGTGGTAAGAGTACAGGCATATCAATCTGGAATTCCCCCCAAACTAATAGGCCTTTTTGAGAAGCATGAGTTATGAGCCCAGCCATGCCGCACAGCTGTATTACTTGCAGAACCTAAAAGGTACCCTCTGCACTCTTGTCTGCATAGGTGGTTGCTATCAGTTTGCTAGGTGTTGTATAGGGGTGCTCACTGTTACTGTATTTCCATACACTTGGCTATTGAGACTATTGGTTTACGTACGTAAATATGTTGCCCAATTCACATGAATACTAAATTTAGATTTTGAAATATGTAAAGAATCTATCTGAAAATATAAGTTATATTAATAACATTCTGGAAACAAGGGGGAAAAAAGTATTAATCTCCCTTTAATGTGACATTTGTAAAAGGTAGCTAAGTGTTGACATAAACCAGCAACGTTTTATGTTGCATTTAGAATCACAGAATCTTCATGGTTGGAAAGGACCTTTGAGATCATCGAGTCCAACCAAACAACCTACAATCTCTGCCACTAGACCATGCCCTGAAGTGCCACATCTAGATGTTTCTTAAACACCTCTAGGGATGGTGACTCAACCACCTCCCTGGGCAGGCTGTTCCAGTGCCTGACCACTCTTTCAGTAAAGTAACTCCTCCTAATATCTAACTTAAGCCTCCCCTGCTGCAACTTCAGACCATTTCCTCTGGTCCTGTCATTATTCACCTGGGAGAAGAGGCCAACCCCCACCTCTCTCCAGCCTCCTTTCAGGTAGTTGTAGAGGGCAATGAGGTCTCCCCTCAGCCTCCTCTTCTCCAAGCTAAACATGCCCAGCTCCCTCAGCCTCTCCTCATATGACCTGGTCTCCAGAGCCCTCACCAGCCTGGTAGCTCTCCTCTGGACATGCTCCAGCACTTCAATGTCCCTCTTGTACAGCGGGGCCCGGAACTGAAGGTGGTACTCGAGATGAGGCCTCACCAGTGCTGAGCACAGAAGCAATTTAAATTGCTTTGCTGCTTGAATGCTGAACTTTTTGTCTCAACCACTTACTGGGAATTCAGATTTTTCCTTACAGCCTAAAAGTAAACTCATTTCTCCAGAAATGGGATTTTTCTCCCTAAGCCAAATTAGACAAACTTACTTTTCCTGGGACGTCCAGTAGCACTGATGGCTTGTGTGTGATAGAGGCCATGCTTATTCTGCACACACACTAAGTGAGAATCTGCTTCAGTATTAAAACTTGCTCCAATACTAATTACATGTTCATTAGAAGAATTTATTACCTTCATTACCTGTCAACACAAAATTTGTCATTAAACTGACAAATCTCACTTTGCAATATTCACTTTAAAGACACAACTTAGAAAAATACATCTCTCAAAGCAAACCCCAAGAACTATTCACATAGTTAATTACATAGAGTTTGAACAATGCAGTTTACCATGCCAAGCTGGACCAACACTAACCACGATCAAAAATACTACTTCATTTGAGAAGGATAAGTAAGTCTGAGTACCTACCACTGGACAATGCAGAATATCAGTTGTAGGGATTTTGTTAGTCTTAAGGCTAAAATAAGCATTAAGCCTCATGCAGTTTACTACTCGGGATTTTTTTTTGGTAAAGCTGAAGTAAACAAATTGTAACAAAAACTACACTGGCAACAAAGATTTTTTTATTTTCCCCAAGTTTTAAGCAAACCACCATCATCAGGAAATGTGTAAGAGATAATCCTTGAAAAGACACGCTAAAAGATTTTGAAGAAACTGTTGATTTTTCCACATTTCAGCTTTTCACTCATCATTATCCACCTTCCAACATACCCAGGAAGAAGGAAATGTGTGTACAGATAATTCCATGCCCTCCCTCCATCACATGCTTACATCAGTTTAAAGTTCAAAGAGCCTACTGCACAGCAAATACCAAAGTCATCTGGAGAGCTGATATCAAGTGGAGAATTCATTTGCAGAACTGCCTGGAAACTGATTACAGAATAAAAAAAGTAACAGCCTCTAAGAACCAGCCCCCCCTGCCCTTTTAAAAAAAAAAAAATTGAAAAAAAAAGAGCTCATGAAAGATGTGACTGATATTATATTAAAAATGAAGACTAAGGCAGTGTAGATTAGAGAGCTAATCAAGATGATTTTACTCACCTCATTATACTTCCTTAGGGGTATTTTAATACAGCTTCTACCCATTTCCACATGAACAAACAGGTTGTCTATAGTATGCAAAGTATACTGGTAATTCCTAAGGTCCTGTAACAGATGACGTTTTTATGTTAGCGGATGATTAAGTATCACTTTTTTACCTTTTATAACAAATATTATTTAGATAAAGTACTTTACATACATCTCTAAGACTTATAAAGAATAATGACATTAAGGGTTGCTAAAGACTTTCTTCTTGCTATGATGTAGGCGAGGGTACCTTAGTGAATATATAAACAAATATACAGCACTGACAAGGTAGCTCTAACTATTTACTAGTGGGTTATTTAGACTATGGCTACTTTATGCATTCTAGGATCTTACAGTGTTTTAGGTAATCAAATACTTCAACACCTTCCATCTCTGACAGAAAGGCAAATCATGGAAGCCAGCATATAGCTTTTTTCCAGGCTCACACTCTGTCTCCTACAGCTCTAACTTATTGAGCTATAGCTTGAATACGGCACCGTTTCTTATACCTTTCTCTGGCAGAAGTTACGATCTTTCATCTCAGCCACTTCTGCAAAATTTTCCTAGTCTGTTTTATTCCAGCACAACAACATTAGGTGTAAAATGGTCTCATTCACCTTTACTAACACAGATGAAGAAAGGTTAGAGAAGGCTCTTGTCACCACCTGAGCCAGGTAATCACAGCTGTAGCAAGAAGGGTATTTATAAATCCATCTCTGCATCAAAAGATTCAACTGAGCTGGCATTGTTTTAGCAATATCAAGGATACACATCACAGATGGCCTTTGCCTTCATAATATACCACAGCTTCAGTCACTTGTGTGGTACTAGACTTTATATGATCTTTAATTGAGGATTTGCACCATGTGTAGTTAAAAATGTAATATCAAAAAGAACACTTTGCAGTTATCTTACAAATGCATCCTCCTGCTGCAGCAAATAAGGTAGTCCTGCCAAGGAGTGCATACTCCCACTGCCTGCTTGAAGCTAATTTACAAACACAACTATGAAGGAGTACAGGAGTAACTCTAACCCAGCTTCATATAAACTCCATAGAAGACGCCTTCCTCAAAGTTTGAAGATGCAATTCCGTGTTGGTACTGGCACTTCAGCAGTCAGGCAGGGAGCTGGCTCATGGAATTAAAATGTAAGATTCCTCCATTTAGAAAAAACACACTATTTTTCAGATGGTGCAACTCTTCTGATTGATACCTTATGTAATGATACGGACATCAACAGTGGCAAAAAAGAAAGAAGGGCTGAAGACTGCAGTTTCATTTCAGCTGTAAAAGTCTTTAGACTCATAAGAGAGGATTTAGTGGTCACCTAAATAATACATGCAATTCTCTCCACAGCCTCACAGCACTTTTCATCACAGTAAGTTCTATCTAAGTATTAGAAGAAGGTTACTGGCCAGTAATACAGGCTAACTGAAGTTTAAATCAAATTATTTGCGTCACAGAGAAAGAAATTCCATAGTGAATGGCATAAATTCCATCCCTGACTTACTCTGACAATTTTGCCAAAAATCAAAGTTCTTCACATAAGATAGACTAGTTGATTGTGTTAAGATTACATTTGTGTGACAAAGTAATTACTGTTACAGTTAGATCACAGCATCTGCCTGTCAACTTTCAGATTAAAAAAATAGTACATTTAAGAATAGAATTCTTGCACCACAAAAATGCTTGAAAGAGAAAAATGCAACTGAACAATTACTAACAGCTTAAATGTAAATGTCAACATTTTCCTTATTCATTTAAAGCCATTTCTTAATACCAGAACTAATGCATAATGATGTAATGTGAAAGACACAGCTTTCCTGACTCACATATAATTACTCTTTGGTAAAAAAGTTTCAAGTCAGGTATGAAGAACAAAAATATCAGCCCTTTGTGAAAAATAACTCTTTCAAGAATAGAGTTTTGAGGAGATTTTACACAATCTAGATTACAACAGGAAAAGAGAATGAAACGTTTACTCACAACAAGCAGATTCATAATTGTGTGTCCTATCTCTCCAAAGAGTGGCTTCCGGTGCCTGAAACTTACTACAGGAGTTGGATATGCTAGGATGAAGGAAGAAAAAACCAAAAGGGCATGTTTACTGTCAACAACTGTAAGATGTGCTAATCCACGTATTTATTTTTATTTTCAGCTATAGCCTACGTTTCTTATCTCAGTAACTGACCAGCCAAAGGAACTATAGCCCCTCTCTGATTATCTGTTCCAGGCTGTCCTTCATCCCACTGCACGGTTTCCCGAGCCACGGTTAAATCCTACTGCAATGTTGCTGCATGGAGTCACTCTCCTGCAGCAGTAATTTTGTGTCAGAGACTTGTTGCTGCTTTCATATGCTTTGACAGCTATGTTTCTTGCATTACATGATCTGGGCAGAAACATCCTGGGTTGAGTCTTTGGGTGACCAGCTGTGGGAGGGGTTGCAAGGCTTAGTAGTTGCTTGAATAAGAATACCATACGGGTTAACATCTGCTTCTATGTTAATGCTGCAACACAAAGTAAAGTACCACTTAGTACTGATAAGCAAGAATAGAGTGAGTGAGGATATTCATACAAAGTAACACGCTTTGAAGTCCCACGGCTGCAGTGGAAAACACAGGCAGAGAGAAACTAGGGAAGACCATGAAAGGCAGGAGACTACAGAATACAGTATGAAGCTGTTTGAAAACAGAACAGGTAACACAGCAAAGCCAGGACTGTTAGGTCAAAGATGCAAAATTGGTTTAAAAAAAAAAAAAAAAAAAAAGTAGTTTGTTAGGAGAAAGAAGAATGACAAAGAAGCTACCACCCATGTCAATGTGCAGTCAGAAGCCTGGCCAGTAGAAATCTGCTATTGACTCAAGACACCCATGAACAAGCGACTGATACATATTTATGGACTGGAAGCTTCTAGAATGGTAGGCTTATTTAGCAAAAATGCGTTGAGGTGAGGAAAGCTGTGTATGACCCCTTTTTTAATTCCATTCCACTTAAGTAACTGCTGCATGCTGCACCTTATCTGAACTGCTCTCTAGATCATAAGCAGCAGTGCAACAGGAAACAAATCAGCACCTGTATCAATGAAGTAAATGCCTGCGTTACTCAGGTAAGTACACAAGCAACTCTAGAAGGCACTTAGGACAGTAACTACTTTCAGGTCTTGCTCAAGCTAGCTTTATCTGCTCTTCAAGGCAATGGGAATCTGCATAAACACTTTCATTTGTTGAGGATGGAGCAGAGTCAGCGTACAACTCGTTGGCAGAGTGCAAAATTCTCACATCAGCCTGCAGCAGACTGTGGAAGGTAATTCCCACAAGGATGCTGTGTCACTGCACAACCTGTGGCCGTGCACATTTACATGCTCCGCATCCACTTCACTTGGAAAGCATGTGTCCTGCATTTTTACAGGCCTACGAGACTTCAAATGTATTAATTATTAAGATATCCTTATAAGTAATGAATAGCTTTATCCATTTGATGAAGTGGTAATATTTTGACAATATACTAAATTTCAGTAACTTAATTCAAAAAACCAACTTGTCAGAGTTGTATATGGGGCTTCTGAACTTCCCTTCAAACTTTTCTCCTATGACAACAAAAGTCAGACATTTTGAGTTTACTACTGTCAGTTTTGCTTTCTTATCTTTCTCATAATCTAAGAAAAAAAAAAAATCAAGGGACTCAAATAACACAATGTAAATCCCAAGTGTCTCAAGAGGTGGCTTCCTATGTATTAAACTTCAGCATTACACAGGTGCAATACAAAATACTGCAAAGATGATTTCAAATATTTTGCTTGTCTAGAAACCTTTCATTTTCCCAAGGGAATTTTACATTTATACAGCTATTTAAAGTGTTAAAACTTACCCCCATATTCTGCTCCGAATCTCAATATTAAACGGATTGGAAACACTTTCGCCCAGGGAATTTCCATTTTATGGATAAGAATGCCATAAAGAAAAGGGCTATCTGGTAGAATCTGATCATCGAGTTTCTGAAAAAATGGTGAAACAAACAGGAATCCTCCATGTTCTTTGTTACCGAGAAAGTTTTCAGTAAAAGTAATGTTTTCCATGTTTCTTATTAATCTTCCTGTAGAAAGAGAAACAGAGAGTCTTTGCACATCTGGAGAAGTAATACATCAGTGTCAAGAAAACTACTCTAACCAGCTGTAAGACATATAGTGTATCTCATCTTCCTGAAAGTCCGACAGACATCTAAACCCATAGACTAAGTGTTCAGTATTTATTAACTAAATTAACTTGTACATGAAACTAGCTTTTTGCAAAGAATACCAAAACCCTTAAAGTGTACAATGTTTTGGCACACACCAATTGATGAACTTTGATTAACAGACCTCAAACACTTATACACATAAGACTACTGTACTTCTACAAATGAAATTCCAGATGTCCTAAACCATACACTCAAGGACTTATACCCAGAACCTCCAATACAATATGACTGAATAACACCAAAACAAACAGCAAAAACAATGTTTACAGAAGTATAGGAAACAAAGAAACTTTTTTCCCCCTCTTATTTAGAGCCCAAGGCTAACACTGCAAGATTTTTCAACAGAATCATTAGATACCTAACAAACACTTGAAGCAAAACTACGTATCAACTTCCAGCTTTACAGATCAGCAAGAAGATATTCTAAAGTAAAATTCAGACATTAAAATCACATACCTTTCATTGCATCCTTGTAGATGTTAACAAATAATTTGAATATTTCACTAGGAAAAATCTCTTCATCTGGCAAACACTGCAACAGAATGACAATTTCTGCCTGACCCAAACCATGCAGTCCGTTTGTTGAGAAGCACCAGCACTTTTCTGAAGAATCTGTAATTAAAAAGGTGGATACCACAGTAATGTTGTTTTACGGTCACAAAAAGAAAGCTGGATTTAGTGGAAAAGGTAACGTGCGCTACTTACAAGTTATTAGCTTGACATTCACAAGCAAGTTTGCATTTAGGATAAAAGTTAATGGATTAGGACTTTCTTCCACAAGAAGCAAAGCGACCTGTTCGTGAGATGGATGTTCTTCCACTAGAGGATCTAAATAAATTAACACCCAATTAAGTTAAAGATGTCAGCCAACTACCTAAAACAAGAATTTTAGATCACTGCATATGAAAAACTGTCCCATCCTCCTATTTTAAGAGGCTGGTAATTATCCTCATACTTAGAATTACTACAGATCAACCAGTGAACAGCTTCCTCACCCTAAGATTCAAGGAACATATAAAAGTAACGCAGTAACTTTCAACAAGGTGCAAACTAGGGCTACCATTCATTTTGTAATTACTGACAAACTATGTATGCTGTCTCCTCGTCCATGTACTGGTACTTTCAGTTATCATCAGTAAGCACAGTCACTACCGTAACGAATTTAAGTCATTCTTTTCGTAACATATTGCTACTGTTAATAGTGCATGTTCAATTATCTAACAATCTATTCCAATTTGCAGCAAATAAATGAGAGATCAGAATGGTATTAAAATACAAATTATATACACACAAGTTCATATTTAGAATCTTGCATGAGGTCATTAAATATTAACAAAATTCTCAAATTTTACCTTTTCCTTTTTTACCCACTGCAAGCAAAAGCGGTGGCAGTTTGTCACCATCAGGAACAAGGCTGATTTCTCTACGAACACAGTTTTCAACACCACACAGTGCTCTGTAACTTGAAGGACTAACAGGCATATCACTTGTAGTCTGATCAGCTGAACTGGAGCTAGTCTTCTCAGCTTCTGCAGTAGGAGGACACTCTTTAGTTTCTAGAGTTACAGATTTATAACTCTGTACCACCTCACTCTGGCCTGTAACAGCCTGCTGTGCATCATCTGAACAAGCAGAAGGACATAACTCCTCCAGTCTTGTAGTAGTACCAGTTTCTTCTTTAGGTCTTGGATTTATATCAGCTAATGTGTCATCTTCCTCTGGTTTTGCAGCCTATGAAGAAAAAGAACAACAAAAATAATCTACACTCTTGTCTCACAACAAGCTAGAATTTCATTACTAGGTTCTAGAAGCAAAAAGAGAAAGAAGTCTATCACAAATGTTGAGAATGCATTTCCTCTAAACAAGGAGGTGGCCACTAAATCTCTCCTGGCTCTTCTTGTTTTTATTTCCATCTTTAGAAGTTACACTAGTCCCTATTTTAATTGAAGATGTATCATTAATTTATTTATTCAGTAACACAAAATTCTTATCAGAGCACTGCAGATTAGCCATTTTAGCATACAACAGTCCAATGTAACACAATGAACAATAAACAAGTACCCCTCCAGAAATGTGTTTAGTATTACTGTTTCCCCAACTCATAGCTACTGAACATTGTCAACATTGTCATCACTGTAATCTGCCATCACTAGGATCAGCAGTTCAGTGCTGCAAGTGTATTTCTATTTCTACACTACATATAAATACCTGAGTCTACTATTTTACTGAGTCTGATTAATTTCTAGTTTGGAGTCAAACCTATGCTACTCCACCAGCAAAATGGATATGACAAGCTATAAGCACAGGCATATTAGGATATGAGCTGCCATCAAAAAAAGCCCAAAAAACCAAATTGAGAGGTGTGCTGTCATCATTCAAGTATGCTAGACTTGCATCCTATCTCAATAGGGAAGACTTAGCACTGCAATGAGGAAAAAAAACCTGCAACTCTATGCTTGTCCTGTGATAGTTATCCCAGTATGCCATCAGCTTCTGGCAATTCTCTTAACAGGAAAACAAAACAAAAACTAAACACACACCAACCCCCATAATAACGCCCCACAAACACAAACAAAAATATGACTAAATTGGCCTCTAATAGACTTCTTCCCCATGAATTTGCTTGCTGGTGCTTCACATCACTTTATAATTTTGACCTTTGTAGCATTCTGTGGCAGTGTGTTCAGGATTATGTGTTACCTAGTTAAAATACATCTTTTGCTTCAGAGCGGCAGTATAATGGTTTTGTTTTAGTTTCTGAAGCTTTATAGAAGAACTATCAACTGATTGTTTCCAGCTCACTTTGTCCATGCTGCTCTTAATTTCAGACATTGCTCATCTTTTGCAAGGTAAAATATTCTACTCTTTCCTCAAGATGGAAGACAGGCTGTACCTTTTGATTACTATAATGGGTAGAGCAAGAACTGCTAGATATAGTCAAGCTCTGGGTGCAGCACCGATGCATTTAGTGTCATAATGATTTTCCACTTCACTTTCTCTCCATTACCATTCCATTTTCGCCCCATCCCTGGAAACATTCAAGGTCATGTTGGATGGGGCTCTGAGCAACCTGATCTAGTGGAAGATGTCCCTGTTCACTGCAGGGGGGTTGGACTGCATGACCTTTAAAGGTCCCTTGCAACACTAACCATTCTATGATTCTATACCACCCATTTACTTCCCTTTTTAACAACTGCTTAAATATTTTCTTCAGGTTGATCACTGATCATAAATTCCCCTTTCCTGATAAGTGATACAGTAATAAACGTAATCTTTTAGCCCAGCCAAAGTCATGCACTCCTTATTCTGCATTTAAGGACATAATGGCACCTGTCGTTTTAGCATCCAGTTCACTAGGATCGGGAATTTACCTGCCTTCACTGTCTGAATAATTTTACCATTTTTATCATCCATGAGTTTACTGAATAGCACGGAGTCCAGGACAGACAACTGTGTGTCTCAAACCTTTATCACTTAATTTGCATATTAATGAACTGGAAGGAGATTTTTTAAAATTTATCTTATTGATGCCTAGTTTCTTTCCAAGAGCTCTTGACGAGCTTTTCTAGAAATACAGGTTCATCAACAATATCAGCATTACCCCTACCATTGCTGACTTCTTTACAGACTAATAGAAGTGAGAAGCACAATAAGCCCTATAAAACAATCTCAGTGCTTTCTTGCTGTTACTCTGAATGGATCCTCAGGTCTAAAGTTTCTAGGGAAGCCAGATTCACCTGCAGCTTACTGGAGTTTCTCCTTGTTCAAATGAAGTCATATTTACTACTATCCATTCTTCAAGAATTAACAGTGATTTATATGCTGTACACTTGGTAACTGTTCAGAGCCTCCATATACAAATACAATGATCTGGTTGTTCACTTTACTAATTTGTTTTGAACACTCCTGAATGCTGTTAGAATCACAGAATGCATGTTACCACTTGACAAAGTGCTTCAAAGCTATGTTTTATTTTAAAGAAGGTCCATCTGAGGAACCTCTCCAAATCCTTCCACAGTAAACTTACACCACTTCTTTGGACTCTTATGGTGAAGTGCTGCTAGTTCAACACCACGAGTACGATCTATTACAAAAAAAAAGCCAAGCCGCCTCTCAATTCAGTATTACTTCGCAACAGAAGCAGTAAGTAGTTTTTGCTGCACCCCATGATCTAGTATTCTAGGGCATTAAACAACTTCTGGTTAGTCTAATCCAACATGCCAACTACAGCAAGCCACTGGGAAAAAAACACAAACTTCTATTATAAGTATATTGTTAATGACAGGTTTCAGAACTATGGCTGAGGTTACCATCACAGAAGTAGTTAATCAAAGGCTATGTATAATAAAAATCATCTTGTTTTGGAAAATCTTCTGCCATACCATTTCTGAAGTTCACACACACGCCAAAACAAACATGGTTTCCTTTGAAGTAGGGTCTACAGAATATTTCAACCCAAGGACTTCACAGCCACTCCCCCAAAAAACCCCCAAAAAACAAATATTGGCTTGGATTCCAAAAGCTGTGAAGCAAAAGTCATATTTTGGTACATAAGGAGCACTACCAATAGCAAACAAAGGTATTTCAAGAGGTAATTCATGCACCTACATACACTTCTTAATTCATACCATATGCATCTCTGGCAAGTCAGGGTTTACTGGACTTAAGTCCTGTGATGACCTCTTTGCTCCAGATGAAAGTTTTGTTGTATCTGCCACTTCACCATTTGGCAAAATACCATCTGCAAACCAAACTCTCCTCTGTTCTTTGGGGCACAGACCTAGGGCAGGTTAAGGAAAGAACACTGACTTCGTATTATTGTACTGGTGTAATAGCTGAAAGGGATAAAAATTAAGCTCCTTCACCCCCCAAATACATAATCTGTTTACAAAGCACAGGTAGATAGTTTGACACTAGACAGTCTCCAGTCAGGCAAATACATGCAAAAAAATCTCCTATCAAGCAATATAAACAGAGAGGACAATGAAATAAAAAACCCAAACATCCACATTTCATAAACACAGACTTAAGACAGAGTTGGCCAAGCTCATACATGGCATCAAAACTGGGAACTAAAAGTAACTTTCCAGTGTCCCAGTTCACAGTTTCCATTTCCCACAGAAAATAGCAGTATACCAAGTATGTATCCATGATGTGATTAAACAACTCTTTCCAAAGAGAACCTGAAAGCATTAACATACATTATACTGTATTTAGCATACCTTCAATACCAGGTTGTTTAAGTACTGAGATAGGTAACAATGCAGAAGGTGAAGGAGAGCTAGCACTACCAGATATCTGGGCTTCCTCCAAAGGTGGAACAGCAGAAGAATACTCAGAGGAGATACTGGAACTGGGGACGGGACCAGTTGGACTCATCATCCTTTCAAATGCCTGTGCTAAAAAAGTGTGGGTAGCTTTTAAGATCTCACAATTTCATTCTCACAAAAATCTTGTTTACTATGTAGCATTATGGGTGGTTTGTTTTGCAAGAGCAGTGCACAATTGGTGAGAGTTACAAAAAACAAACACTATAGCTACGGTAGAGAAGAAAATTTAGACTTCTTGATTTTCTACCTGCACACTTGCCTAATTAATTTCTAACATAGAAAAAGACCTCCTTGTACATTTTGCTACTGTTGCAGTGACTACATTCAACCAATTCCCTGTACCTTGGTGCAAAAACGTATCACATTTATCAAGTCAAATTCCATTCACGTGGCATATTAAACATCTGATATATTCTCAACTTGTTATTTAAATATTAATAATTAGGACCTCAGTTTTCTTCTGATGTTTCCATAAGCATCCATGCTTAAGCTTTTCTTAATGGAAAGCTATCTTATGATTCAGTTACTGTACTACTGTTAAGTGACTTGTAAAGATAGCAGGACAGAAAGCTACATGAAATGGGCAAGTAACGTGTGAGAACAAGTTGGGGTATGGTCTTCAAACATGCAGAAGGCTACTGCGGAGGAAGGACCACTTTTGCTAGAATCCTGTCACAGATGACCCAACAGTGTAACTTTATATTTAGTCCTGCCGAGTTCAAAACAAATTTTTTTTTTTTTATTTAAAAGTAACCAGCTTGCTACTCAAAATTTAAAATAACAATTGGAATCCAACTAAGGGGTGCAATTACTCTCTTATTCCCTCCATCTCAGAAATAGGAAAACATACACTAATTAGAGTAGTGAAGTTCTCTAAAAAGAACAAATATTAAAGAGATGCTAGCTGTACCTATTCTTCCTTGATGATTAATGCCATTACTCAAAAAAAAACATTTTTACCTTTATTAATATCATCGTAACAACCAGTACAGACTCTTGCTTCCTTCTCCATGTATTGTAGTTTGCACTTTCGTTTGCAACAACCACCACAAAAAACCTGAACCAGAAAAAGATTTAATTAAATATTATATACAATATCCCAGTATTTCCTGAATTAAGTTCCTATTATTATTTACTCCATTTACTAAAAGACATTGTGTCATATAAAGTACACATACACATTTTTGGAAGTAGGGAAGGAGAAAAGCATCTTTAGCATATGTATCTTATAATACATTTCTGTTTAGGAAGGAAGGAAAACACTAGACTAAAAAGGCTTTTACTGCATCCAGCTCCGGAGTCCTCAGCACAGGAGGGACATGGACCTGTTGGAGTCCAGAGGAGAGCCACAAAAATGGTCAGAGGAATGGAAAACCTCTCCTGTGAGGACAGGCTGAGAGAGCTGGGGTTGTTCCACCTGGAGAAGAGAATGCTCTGGGGAGACTTTACTGTGGTCTTTCAGTACTTCAAGGGGGCTGTTAAGAAAGACGGGGACAGACATTTTACCAGGGCCTGCAGTGACAGAGCACAGGGCAATGGTTTTCAACTGAAGGCAGATTTAGACTGGACATAACTTTTTTTACAATGAGGGTGGTGGGACACTGAAACAGGTTGCTCGCAGAAGCTGTGGATGCTCCATCACTGGCAGTATTCAAGGTCAGGTCGGATGGGACTCTGAGCAACCTGATCTAGCGAGAAATGTCCCTACCCACAGCCGGAAGGTTGGACTAGATGATTTGTAAAGGTTCTTTCCAACCCAAACTATTCTACAATGCTATCGTTAAGAATCTCAACAGCTCCACAATTTGGGACAAACTACGAAGACTGCCCCGTCTGCTTTTGATCAGGGGTTCTTCCTATGTTGGCTAAGTAGGCTCCCCAACTCTGTCAAAAAGAACAAGCAAAGTTGCCTTCATGTTACTAATTCCCTTCAGCAAAATAAAAGCCAGCTGAAGACTGCTTTGAAAGAACAGAATATGCTCTTCTACTCCAACAGGATATATTCTCCTGTCTATTTTTAAGCAGAGATGCAGAAAAAAGTGCATCTCTTTAGCCTGGACTACACCTGCATGATCTCATTGAAAGAATTATGTCTCTAGTAAAGCTTCATTCTGCAAGAGTTCCCATAAATATCTGGTGCTTTTCTCACTTTTCCCTTACGTTCTTTCAATGGTGATCTGCATGATTTCAGAGAATCATACCATTCTTAACGATATGCTGTCAGGATTAGCCTTTACAAAAGGTATGTTTTGAAACCTCAGTCTGACAGAAGTCTTCTACCACTGACCGGAGTAGAGTTACGTAAGCGGAAGGAACACTAAAACTCTTCTGCTACTCCAAATTATATCCAGGAGAACAAAATGGATTAAGGAAAAAAAAACAACCACAAACAAATCCAAACAGTAGTGACAGAGAAAAAAATTAATTTATTATAAGTGAACTCCTTTAAGTAGGTAAAGTCACTGTAAAAACAGTAATACCTGATTGGTGTAATATGAGCTCAAAAAATAAACTATTCCAATTGCTTCTGCATTAGTGCCACACCAAATCAACCTCATCTGAACATGCACATGCTTAAAGATGTTAAGAATGTAACTGGTGAAGATTAATTCCTAATCAGTTACAATCCAATTTAGGGCTTCAAATGATAAGCAGTACAATCCTTTGCAACTGGTGTTCTCTTCTTACAGTTGGTGCCACTGGGGCCCACAATAGAGGAGGCAGCTTAATTCTAATGCACTGGAGAAAAGAGGTGAAGACAAATGAAGAGACATGCAACGTAGCAGGGGAAAGGAAACGAAAATGAGGCTGCTGAGCAAAGAAGTTGATTCTGGCTGCGCTAGGATGAGGAAGGATACCACAAGAAGAGACAAACATCTAAAGAAACTGAGAAGCTGTTTGGCCTCACAAGTGCTCCAGATGTGAGAGAACAGGGGGACCACTAACCTCACACTTCCCTCCTGTGTAGAAACCAGAATTCACAAGTGTTGCCATTTTCACTGATAAAAAAAAGCAGTAGGACCAGATCAAAGCTATACAACTGTCTTCCAGAACAGTCCATGGAGGGCAACTGTGAATTCCTACCAGTTTCTGGTTATGTCCTAGTGTCCAAGTGGTTGAACACACAACAGCCCAAAGAAGGTCCAAAAGGAGTGTTTTGTTTGTTTTGTTTAAGAAAAAAAGCTACTATTAAAAAGACAAAAAGTCTTACAAGGCAGAAAGTTAAGCTATTGCACATTCAGAAAAGCTATGACAGAGTTACAACTGCATAGCACTCCAGTATCCATAAAGTTTAGCTAACCTATACTGCCTTCACTCATTTGCCTAATGAACACGTATTGTGATGCTCTTGTCATGGTTTCAGTTAGCAGAGAGATAAGTTTTTTACTAGCAGCTGGTGTAATGCTTTGTTTTGGATTGGGATGAGAAATACTTTTGATAGCTCACAGGTGTGTTTAGTTGTTGATAGGCAACTGCTCCTCATATCATCCTGCCAGCGAGCAGGCTTGGGGTGCACTAGAAGTCGGGTGGAGACACAGCTGGAACAGCTGACCCCAACTGACCAAAGGGGTATTCCATACCATGTGATGTCATGCTCACTATATAAAGCTGGGAGAAGAAGAAGGAAGGGTGGGATGTTCAGAGTGGTGGTGTTTTTCTTCCGAAGTAACCATTATGCATGATGGAGCCCTGCTTTCCTGGAGACGGCTGAACACCTGCCAGCCAATGGGAAGCAGTGAAAGAATTCTTGTTTTGCTTTGCTTGTGTGCACGGCTTTTGCTCTACCTATTAAACTGTCTTTATCTCAACCTACAAGTTTTCTCACTTTTACTTTTCAGATTCTTTCGTCAGTCACAACCAGGGGGAATGAGAGAGCGTCTGCACGGTCCTAGCTGCCGACTGGGATTAAACCTTGACGTTCTCTAATTACACTGTTCTTCTGCCAAAACCGCCTCTGTTAACACACAGGATTAGCAATACTAGCAGCTGATGGCTGTAAACAGGACTGTGTAGCGAAGGCTGCTTTCATCCCCATCTACAGACAAGACGCAAGAAACTTCACAGTGAACACAAACAGGAACTTGAAGGCAGTCAGTCTTATGACTAAAATGAAACCACTCCCAAGAACTGTTTTAAACCATTACAAAACTTCAACAAGATATTCTGCCAAGTGATTTAAGTTCAATGACTTCTAGGTTGTCACAAACGAGTTCTTAATTTCCTTGGCACCCAAATTCAGACCTGCATTTTAGTTCACACTTAACTGCAGTTGAAGTAAATGAGTACTATGCTTTGAGTACATGGTGCTCGAAAGGGCATCCTGGGAAAAAGTTACCAAGCCTCTCCAGATGCCCTCAACACTGGGGATGCAAAGAGTTAGTAAGTCCTGACATTAGTCTCTGCTCTGTCTCCTCATCCATAAAGCTAACAGAGAATATCTTAATTAATATTATTAGTATTTCCATTTATGCGCTAGTAGAAGCGTAAACCACAGTCGCTCAGAAGGGAATGCTGGATTAAGAATAAGGTTTGACATTATTTACTCACTGCAGAAGACCACTGGCTGAAAAACAGTTCTACACATTACTTGGTCAGTTGGTGAGTACCCACAAAAGTAGCATGCTTTTCCCCTGGGATGACTCCCCCAGAAAATTATACATTTAAACACATAGGAGGATAGATTTAGGCTATAAATCATTTGCATTGGTACTGCTGTTACATCTCCTGAAAGAATGCAATCCTTCTAGATCCATAGACAGTGTTTTACAGCTGGCATAATCCCTTACCTGCACTCTGATCATCACCTCAGTTTTTTTAAGCTTAAATACTTAAGCTTAATTTAAAAACTGAGTAAGAAGCTGATTCACTATGACTACTGTGAAGTAGTCCACTGTATCATCTTCCTTGTTCTATGCAAAACGCATTAGTCTAGCCAGTAATGAAAGATAAAAAAAGAACATTCTCCATACTTCCCTTTAATTACTTTCACAAAAAAGTTATATGTTTCTTAATTAATATCAGTCTTTTCCAACAGCCTTTAAGTTTCCATGAAGGAAAAATAAAATATTTTTTAAAAATAAAATACTTCGAGCTAGAAAAATTATGTCAATATTCCTTCCCTTCTGTATTTTGGTCATCTCTAAATCAGAATTCATTTGCTTTCAGTAACTCCGGACCCCTCTCCAATAACTTACCTTTCCACATGCACGACAGTGGTGTCGTCTCTTTGTAAACGTGAATTTGACTTGGCAGTTCATGCAGTTGGGTGCCTCTGAATCAGGAACCCACAACGGTTGTTTGCGTGAGAGCGCTGCAGGTATTTTAAGTGATTCTACATTTTCAGATGTTTGATTTCCTCCAGCGTCAGAGCTCCTTTCCCCAGAGTGTGAAGGTTCAGAATTTTTACCAATATTTACGCTGGTGGCTGAAAGGGGAGCTTCTGGGACAACAGAACTGGCTTCCTGGTTTTCTCTCTCAAGTACATCCATTCTGTTCAGTTGTGTCTGACAAACTTCTTGGGAAAGGCCAAGCAACTGCTTTGGTCTTGCACCTTCAGTACAAACATCAGAAACTAGTCCTTCACTACCACTCTCAGTCATGTCCTGAACACGAGACATATTCTCTTCCGTTGCAGACTTCGATTCACTGGCAGTAAGAGATACTTGAAGATTGCTATTAATGCTATTTGTCTCCTCTAGTTTTGCTTGCATATGTTCTTCAGTGACCTCTGTGAAGTCCACGTTATTCACATTTGTTAAATTCCCTTCATCTGTACCAGCTTCCATTAAGTTACTATCATTGTCTGAAGACTTAAACATGCTGGACTGAAGACTTTGTTCATACAAGAAATCATCAAGCTCAGCATCGCTTATTAGAGTGTCACTTTTAAAAACATTCTCCTCAACAGCAAAATCACCCATAACTGGGCTCATACTTTCATTGTAATAAGAGTCTGTATCAACACCATATGGCTCAGTTTCATATTCTAGAAAAGCAGAATCAAAAGCTTTGATTTGCTGAGAATCACTGCCATCAGTTACATTCTCAGTATCATATTTCTCTCCATCTATACTTTTTTCCACAATACTTTCATTGATTTTAGCTATATATCCTTCCTGTTCATGCAAGTCAGTGCTTTCACAGGATTCCCTACTGGAGAGATCAATTTCAGACTTTCCAGCATTAACAGTTAAAATATCACTAATAACCTCTGCCATTTCATTTTGAGGTAGAGGATTAACTTTTTCTTCCGTTACAGCTAATGAACCACATATAGATACAGGAAGTGGAAGACATGACAGCGACGTCTGGACATCCTCAACTGAAATACATGAAGTTGAAACACTGTTCAGTATTTCATTGCTATTAAGTTCTTCACTACCTACATTCTCTTCTGAGATTTGCTGTTCCAATTCTACTTTAGCTCCTGTTTGATACGAGGAGCCTGGTAAAACACCATTTTCAGGTAACACTGCAGGGCTTTTGTGCAACTGAGGCCTCTTTGGCAGATCTGACGGCATGGATTCAACACTACTCTCATCTTTTAAGTCTATCTTTTCTACGGCATTTTCCCCACACATCTCTTTGCTTACTGCAGAGCACGCACCTTCATCTTGCGGTTCACAAAGGAATTTTTCATATGCTTTCTCATCTTTGGGACTGCATACATTTGAGTTCTGTGATGTTGGGACACACGCAGTATCAAGGTGAGCTGCTTGTTCAAGCTGATCAAATACTTCACTGCACTTTACAGATTCTGTCCCGTGTTGATCATCACATGGATCTGAGATCTTTGCTGTAGGATAACGGTCTGGTTTTAAAGCTAAACAATTGTTCTCCTCCATTTTAAGATATCCTGAATCTTGTAGCATTGAGTCCCCATCATTCTGCTCTGTACCTGAAACACCACTGCAACCTGCTGATGACCCGCAGGTAGGAACAGGTATGCAAGATATACCAAAGCCAATCAAACCTTCACTGTACTGGAAGTCATTGGGCTGCAACTTTTGAGTATTTTCATGAGTAGCCACTGAATGGATTAAGTTACCTGTGTCATTAACAAGATCACACACAGGTATACTACACCTTCCTAGGTTTGAAGCCTGAATTTCATTTAAGGAACCACTGTCCACAGTGGACAAGAGATCAGGTCCAGCAACACTCTTCTCATTTTGTGGTGAGTAACTCAGAAGGGCCTCATTTGTTCCTATGTGGCCTGGTAGAGAGATTTCTTCTGATGAAGTACAATCGTTAGCATTCTCTTGCTGTTTTGGTGTTGGGTATACATTGTGTAAGCAATCCAGAACTGAAGAAAGCGAATGGTGTTTTGAGTCATATGGATTGTGAGGTGTTCTGTAGCAGTCATATTCATCTATTTTAAGCAAAAAGAGATCAAAAGCGAAGTTTATAGAACTCCTCTCTTTCCACAGTGCACCCCCTCTAAATCCCATCTGTTCATCAATACAAGCTTTTACTTAGCATACGTCACTTTCTAATTCCACAGTAACAGTCACTTGAACAGTATCGTTATGTTCGAGAACAAGGTAGTGCAGGAACTAACCTGTATTCTGTTCAAATTCATCAAGTAGTTTGTCCAAGTCACAGACTGCAGCTTTAAAGTAACTATCCATTCTAGTTACAGTTCTAGTGAAGCTCTGGCCTTCTTAAATCTAAAAAGAAGAACACAGAATTTCAGTCACAGCATTTTGCTGTTTACAAAGTCAAAGTGTTACTAGAAGACAACTTCTATGAAGCATTTTTTTTTAATAACTTTTTCTTCTCTCTCCACGTAAACAAAATGTAACTATAAACAAGGCTGCAAACTGTCAGCCTCTATGTACTCTGAATACGCTCTACAGTATACTCAGTACACTATGCAAAATACACTCAAAAATTCACCTCTAATCATTAAATTGAGGCTGTCTTATTAAAACCAATTGCATCTAAAAGCACATACTATGGCATTATGTCAGGAAGTTTAAAACCAGAAGGGATACTAGGAACTTTTAGTTTGATCCCCTACACATTTTATACCACACGCTTCACAGGCAACAACCCCAAATAAATACGTCATCATTACCCTTGCAACACAAGTGAACTCTTTAAATAAATAATGCCTGCATAATCCCAGACATTTCATCCTTTAAACTCCAGTAGAAAGCATAACAAGTACTCTGTTGGCAGAAGTGCCAGCAAGAAAAATGTCTCCTTTAGGAGTTAAAACCTGACAAGTTCAACATTGACCGTGTGAACACAAGACTTAACGAAACAGATTCTCTTAGTTCCCAAGCTATTCAACCAATCAACCTCAATCACTTTCAGCTTCGACCAAATGTTTCAGATAAGACTAAACACGGGTTAAAACCTAAAATATACCAGGAACTATAAAGTAGCTAACCAGCTGAAGCACAAGACAGTCATCTTAACACAGAGCTGCAATGCATATGAGCAGGCTGAGGTCAGTACTCCTCCCCCGTGGTCATCAATGAGCTGCTTTTAAATCCTCCTCTTAAACCTTCCTCCAAGACCAGGGGAAAAAGAAAAAAATCCAGCACAGGAATTCATCTCATCACCTCTATTTTACCTAAAACACATAAACCATTCACCTTCTCTGAGACTGAAACAAAATCTTTTTTTTTTTTTTTCTTTAAAAATCTCTTTTTAGAGACTTACCAACTTATCAGAAAGCTATTTATTAATCACAGTCCCTACTGCAAAACATTCCATTTCATTTCCTTAATGAACATTTCAAGCCATTCAATGTTATGCCTTTTTGGTCACTCTGAATTGCTTTTTAATTCCACATCTTTTTCATGTCTGAACACCCACACTGTGCAATTACTTAAAACATGTAATCAAGATGCTATTTACACTTCCCTTAAGTAAACTGAAGGCACTAAAATCCCTTCAGTCTAATGTCTGGAAACTAGACCTGTGGAGGTCTGTCTAGTTTTCCTTCTACCCTTCAGACCCTACTCCATTCAATGTACTTTGACTATCTAGTACTGTCTCTTC
The DNA here is from genome assembly GCA_013400035.1 of Rynchops niger. Lineage (NCBI taxonomy): Eukaryota > Metazoa > Chordata > Aves > Charadriiformes > Laridae > Rynchops > Rynchops niger. The sequence goes on along the minus strand of VXBH01002976.1, from coordinate 44,781 downwards.
TCAAAGCTTAGAGCCCAAAGAAATACTTTAATCCTCTCATATCACTTACGCCACAGTACAGCTACAGATCTAGATTCTATGCTTCACATACTCCAGTGAGGTGTAGGGCTTCCTCTCACTGAATGGTTCAGATCAGGTGCATTCGCTTACTACCACATTAACATGCATGTGACAAGAATTTTTTTTTAAGCTAATACATAGTTCAAATAGAGACTTGCAAAGTGTAAGAAAGGTGAAACAAATAGTATGCAACATAAGATAATGCAGTACTTTGTGCCCATATATAAGCAAAACCCAAATAATCTGAATATACCACTGTTTTGATATCCATGGCCATAAATCAGTCACTCCAACTGTCTTCAGCACACTGCACCGTACATTAAGTCTCATCCAGCTATCTAACAAGCATCAAAAAGCAACAAGGCCATACTTAATGACATTTCTCTTACACTCATTTGAATACACTTCTTGCCTGTAACAATCATCTCATTTCATGACCTCCTGCAAGTGGGAGGTTACAACTTGAAATGGAAGTTAATTCAATTAAGAGCCTTACAAGGTTAACAGCTTTTGGTGATTCATTCAGAGACATTAAAGCACAGAACCCATTCTTAAAGCATGTGTTTATGGACAGCAACAAACCGTTTGTCAAACATTAGCTGAACAGATCTTATTAACCAGAAATACTGAAGGATTACGAGAAAACCGGGGATCAACGAATGCATAATGGAGTTTTATTCTCTGTAGGGATTTATGTTACAGTCTTACCACTCAGGTACAACTAAAGTTACAACTAATGCGCAGACTAACACCTGTGACCAAAAGAGGGGGTGGTCACAGGCCCCTTGCCACTCTCCAGTCACACATTCCCCAAGTCTTCGTTTGTACTGGCTTGTACCTAACACTCTCATCTCATGCCACATGAAGCCAGGCCAAAGAGCTAAAAAGACAGAAAGTCACGTACCTCTGAGGGAGAACAAGGTTAGTTTCTTGCTTTTTTTTTATCCATCAAAACAGGTCTCCAAAGTGAAACAAACACTAACCTAGCGCAATCTGTCTGCTTCACTCTTAGATACCTACAAAAAACACTGCTTGCAAAGTTACAGCCCTGCAAATTAAGCTCCCAATTTACCACAAGCAGAATTTTGATTATTTTTAAAACCAGCAATAAATGTTTTTTAAAAAAAATTGACTGGTAATGAAGTAAACAAACACCTATCACCAATAAATTAGACTTAAAGACGTCCTCTGAAATGAATTTTGTTCAGGTTTCTCAATGACACCAGAAGCTCTCAGAGAAAAAATCATATTTCAAAAAACATATGGAGGAGAGGCAACTAATCTATTCAGCTATCTTTATCTTATACTTAAAAAGACCTAGAGATTATCCATTATTTTGCACTCTTAAGTGGTACAACGAAAATTCTGAATTAAGCATATATGCATTATTAGATTATAATGCTAAATAGGTAGATTAGAAAGATGTGTTTGCGCTGTATGCTCTTGGTCCATTCACCTGTTTGAAAAAGAAAAGAACTCAATGAGAAGAACCATAGAACTGAAATCGTATGCAAATATTTACATCCATTCTTCAGAAAGCTCAGAAAACTACCATGATACCTCAGTTTACTGAGCCAATAAGGTTGTTACATTTAGTTAAACCTATATAGTTTTGTAATAAAACTGTTCCATTTGAGTTAGTAAAGCGTTTTGAACACATAACATAAATTTGAATATTCATCATATTATTCCTGTTATTTCACTACGCTCTTAAAAGTGTTTCACAGGTTATCAGTTTTTCTAAAACAGGCCTCCAAAAAACCACAACAAAACCAAAACCCCCAAACCAGGGTGAAAAGCAGTAACTTGTTATCTCTCTCATCTCTCTGTCCTGAATCCATTTATCTCCATCACCAAAGAAATGTAAAAGCCTTCCAGTTTCTTAACATTTCAGATCATCTTTCATCAACAAGACCAATTATTATTTTTTGCTCCCTAGATTTACGTACAGCCAATCCCAATACTTCCATTAAACAAGGAGTGGATCAGAAGCTATGAAAAAGCTCTAGTGACATGTTTTCACTAAAAGGCTGCTTGTTTCCCTGAGCAAAAGAAGTCTGTAGGAACCATTTGTTTTAAGCAAACTGCATTTGCTCTGAATGTATTTTTTTAAGGATTATACTTCTAGCAAGCCGAAACCATCAACACCACCACTATATATTTTTTTTTAAGTAGATGGAACCTTCAGTAGTAGAAACACCCACCATCCCCCCACCCCCAATCCTACAAAACCATTAAGAAAACAAACTGAGACAGGAGAGGAAAATGATTGTTTCATATGGGCAAGGAAAGTGCGTGCAGCAGATGAGGGGTGCTGGGTGTAGAAGAGGAGGCTATGGCTCCTTATGCAGACAGACCTTCCCCACTGCACGTTTTAGACCTGTTCTGCAACTGCTTGTCCCTTTACCCTTTCATACATCACATACAAGGATGTGTACCCTTTCATACATCACATCAGTTTAACATCTGTTCAGTGACATTGTGCACAGAGCAAGAACTGGCCTGGGTTAAATAGAGCTTTTCCTTAGTTATTTTTCAGCCAGACGAGATCCTCACACAGACATACAAAAAAGCATGCCAGCACACCAGAAGGGGCAATGCATGAGCAGGAAGGAATTATGACCAGGAAGAAAAGCACAAAGAAGCTTAATCTGCGTGTCTAGCAGACACCTTCAGGATTTGAGTCAATCCCCTCCTTGCTGCTGCCACCTCTTACATGTTTAAAGGCATGGACCTTCTGTTGACTAAACAGCATTAAGTGCTGTCTTCTGAAGATGTTTTCTAGAGCTATGAATACACTCACTAGACACCCTCCAAGTTGGTTCACAGATTAATATTTCTTTAAAGTAAATTGTTGAAATACAATGTTCATAATGGCACCTGAGGCATTAAATCCTTAACAGGGCAATGAGGCATAAAACTCGAGGCTCTTAACAGCTCCATTTTATAAATTTTTTTCACAGTAGAAAGCTTCAAGTTTTAAATGTTTAAATCGCTGTCTGTCAAAGACCGTATGTTTTCATATCAAGACAAGTTAAATATTTATGTGTGAGGAGACTTGAAGATAAAATACCAATCCTTCTTGAAAAGGTGAAGAAAATAAAGCATAAGATGACTACAGTACACTGATAACGGCTAGTAACTAATATTGTAAAACCCACTTTAAAGAGCAAGATCCAAGAAAGCTTTCTTTTAGAAAGTCAAGTTTAGATCAGGGTATGCAGTTATGGTTAAATCAGGTAACTTATAGAAATTTACTTTCACAGATTACTGTGAAAGTAAATTGCATTAAGTTAATTAGGTCTGTTCAGTCAGAAAATGTCTCAAGACATTTTACTGTCTACTATGCGAGTAAACTACAAGGCCTGATGTCAAAAGAAGTGCTGGGGTGCTCGATTACTACTTCTTCAGAAATACACCAAAGATAGCATATTAATGGACAGAAATAGGTCACATTCTGAATATTTTGCACTGTTACAGGTCATCAGTTCTAATCACACCAGCCGTCCTTAGGTACATTTCACTTCTTTAAGTAGCAGCTAATCTCACTTGAAGAACAGAACACACCGATCACAAGGGTTTTCAAGAGCATGGCTTGGCAAAGATCCATATTTTTCCAGTTGACAAATCAACTCTTCCTTTCATCAATTGAGTATCCTTAGCTTCGAGATAAAATAGTACTTTTTGCTGATGTATTACAAAAAAGCACACTAAGAGCACCTGTCACTTCTCTGCGTAAACATTTGGTATTTTTCTAAACAAGTTCAACTTAAGTCTTTCATCTTTCAAAGCCTTCACCTGATTTCAAGATCAGCATTCTTCATTATCTTACCCATGTTTATTTAGTGGAAAACCAATAACACTCAACTGCTACGCCAAGCAGCAGTCAACATGGTGAACCCAGTAAGCCAATACCTACAACAGCCATTGTGAACAGTACTGAAGTGAAACAGTCAGTGGCAATCTCTAAAGGACTCTGAACAGTTCCTATTTAGGTCAGATTGACACCTGGCCAAACACCCTCCTTTACCTCCTGAGGCCTCCAAGAGGCAAGCTTAAAATGGAACAAGAGAGAATAGCAAAGGTTTGCTTCTATTTTTTGCCCATTCAGATGAGGCTTGCTGTCCGGGAAACTCCTAATTCTGCACTTTAAATTGCATAAATACAGTAACTTAAGAAACAAATGCAATAATTCTACTACATAAAATCTGTTACCTAAGGGAAGCAAATACTGTGATGTGTATGACTATGCAACCAGTGCAAGTGTGTCAGCATGCTACCTGAAATAAAAGCTCTCGAAACCCAAAGCAGTTTAGAGAGGAGATACTGCTTTATTTGACGTTGGGTGCTAGGGGGAAACCCCACCAATCTAGCACACCTCACCGGGGATTTTCACCCATTATTGATACGCAGAAGATGCTTCTAATTCCGCCCACCTAATACGTAACTCCTCCTCGGCGTACGTATTCATTAGGATGACCGAATAGCTTTTTGCACGTGCATATCAAATCTTACAGCATCAGCAAGACACTTGGGCACAATTGTGAGCTTCTCAGTGGTTGTTTGGGTAAGGAGACCCTTCCCCACATTATCCTTTTAAGGTGTTGCGTCATCTGAGGATGTTAAAAGTTAACTGCCAGTTTGCCAACTTCTTGAGGATGATAAGGATGTTCCCTGAAGGAGCCCCAGCTCTGTCCTACTTGGGACAGGAGCACATACTTGACACGTAAAAGAACCTTGAAGTGATTAACTGCTTCTTGTTATCCCGTCTGTGGTGATGAGCTACTTCTGGCTGTCTCCTCACTATCACTATCTGTAACATCAGCTCAGTGACTGTTTTCTCATGCAGTAAGAAGGTTAGTAGGAAACAACATTTTAGTTAGCGTATGGTTATAAACAAAGCAGAGGCCTGTCTTTGGGAACAAGTGCATTTAAAAACACTGTAGAGGCCACCTCTTTTATACCCTTTATAAATAATTTCTAACATAATAGGCAGATATTCCAGGGATCAAAACCAAGATTCCACTAGGGACTTCTCAACAAACTCTTATTTAAAGGAGAATATAACACAAGTGTGCTAGGGTTGGGAATGGCCAAGTTACAGTATGGATTGTCAGTTGTTTTTCAAATACAGTCTCCTTAAATGGAGGTGGTTAGTAGCCTTCAATGGTGATAACTTGTAACATAGAATGCATAAGTAAATTATTACCAGCTAACCAGTTCAATGTCTGTTGACAAGTAGCCCTCTGGTATTTAATAATCCCTGAAAAACACTCTCCGTAGTGTTAATATACATAGGCATTACCAGATCTCCAGCTAGTCACAGCTTATTATCACTGCAGAATCCAGGTCTGCTTTTATAGGGAGCATGCTAAAACCACACAAGATCAGGTTAGAGATAAAGAAACACACACAAAAATACAGACAGAAGTCCTCACTCCAGGAAATCACCACAGCAGCCATCTTAATTTTAGATTATCAGGGAAGTCGTCTTGCTCACTGCAAAGTTACTTAATTTCAACTTCACCATTGTGTTTAATCATTATATGAGTCTGAACAGAATGCTATTATCGAAGCTGTTATCCTCACAACAGGATTTAAGTAGCTTTTTCCACCTTATCACACAGGAACTACCGTACCTAGAACAAAGCCTCTGATACTATCGAAGTTCACAATGCTATAGACTATGCTACTCTGCACTGGTGAGGCCACAACTGGAATACTGTGTCCAGTTTTGGGCTCCCCAGTTCAAGAGGGA
>VXBH01002976.1:25231-36579 GCA_013400035.1 Rynchops niger | reverse complement strand
GGCATTTCTCTGTTCAAAAGTGCGTTTATTGCGGCAGGTGGCTATACAGAGACCACCACTGTTTCCTCCGATTCTCCCCGGGGATCGTTCTCTGCACAGTGCGTCATCCCAGACGGCCAGGAGTGTGACTTTCGAAGCATTTTCACCGGATTTTCATAGGTTTTTGCACCAGGAGCTGAAGAAACACCGTTTTGAGGAGGGAGCTCCTGGCAGCAGGTGTGTAGGGGGCCCGATGATGCTGGGGCTTCATGATTATGACCCCCTGGCATGCAATTTCCTTTATCCTGCTCCAAAACACCCTCTTTCATCTCCATTGCGCGAGCGAGCATGTAACTAACCTTCCTTTGATGAGCCAGAGCCTCCTCTTTGTCATTTACCTGGGTATTTATTGAAAAGAGAAAGGCAAAAAACAAGCTTAGAAGCTAAAGAACAAGGCAAGCTATGTGAATTGACAGATTTACTCCCCTAAGGAATCACGATGAACAGCTGAACAAAATACTAACCAAATCTATTAACATCTTCAGGATTTCTTGAGGATTGTCCATCTCTTCTACTTTCCTGCAGTCCCCATCCGATGAGAGCAGGATGGACAGTTTTTGTCCCAGACTGTTCTTGTTCCCTTGTAAGTTGACACGTCCTACGGAAAACAAAAGTATGTGTACTGTGGAACTTAGGAAGAGAAAATCTACTTTGGGGTAAAAGGGGAATGCGTAAATCTGAATTCTGAACAATCTCCTCTGAAAGGGCAATGCAAGCTACAGCTTCTCTACCCTTAGCATCACTTGAACGCTAAACAGGCCTTTCATTGTATAGTTGAGCAAACTGAAAATAAAATTCTTTTCACTCTATGAAAAAATATACTTCAACGCTCTAGTTAAACAATAATTTGTGGTAATTTGTTTTTTAAACAGTAGGTAGCCTGAAAAAAAAAAAAAAAGGGTTTTTGACACAAGCTGTTCAAAAGTTTCCAAGATTTCTAAAAAGATTAACAGACATTACTGTCAGGATATAGAGCTGGGAAACAATGACATCGGTATAGGGAAAACAGATACTCAAGATGTATGCTGTTTTAGTATTACATCCCGAGGCTGCTCAAGGAATCTGCAAGACCCACCAAAGCTTCTAAGCCTGGCACCTCCAAATCAATGGCTAGCACAAATGTACCTTGAAGTGCCATTCCTAAATTCTGCTATGGCTTTGACCATGACATAAGCACTTAAATACTACTCCTTATCCTTTTCCTTAAAGAAGAAAAGAATAAGAATTCTTCCTCTTTTTAGAGTGCCTTGTAATTCACGGATGACCATGTGAAGTATAAGCAGAGTAACAAATACTGACATAGATGCACCTACATAATAAAAAAAAAGGTATTCTAATTAGTGTTCCAGTGAAAACTCAGTATGTATTTTTTGTCCTTCTCTTTTTTCCCTACCTCTTACGTAGACATCACTTGAAAGAAACCCAGCACATTAAATTGCTGACAGCATCTAAAATGGCCAGGCTAAACTTGCCAGACGGTAGCTTTTCTGTGCTGTTTTCGTAAGAAACTACTTTAATATCTGGAATGTTACTGTCATCCTCGATAACAGCTTATTTATTTGAGCATGTTTTCACTCAGATAATACAGTATATGATTGTGTACCAAAAAACGGCCACATCAAAAGCCTAGACTGGTAGCTCCAACATCCTACAGTAGTATTTATATGTTCCACATATACACAGACACCCTACCCTACACACGCAAAACTTCCAGTAGAAATTCTTCAACTACATGACACACTATTTAACATATTTACAGTTTTGACTTAACTTTGTCTTTTTTCACTCTTCAGAAGCTTCCATTAGCAATTAAACCACAATCACACATTTAATACAGTAAGGTCTGACTCTGCCGCTCGTCAGCTAAACTTCTTTTCTATTCAACTATTAGATACATAGCATGTCCAGTTACCATCATCTTTCAGACGTCTCCAGTTTATAAATTTCGTTTCCTTCTTAATCTTTATCACTTCTGCAAGCCTCAGGGCTTGGTCTTTCCTCTGCATTAGCTGCTGCTCAAATGCAATCCTGAAGGCATCTGCCATTACATAGGCTTCATCTTTACTCTTCTTCAGATTTTCAAGCTGGTTTTAATTCAGAGAAAAGGTCAAGTATATTAAGCAGCTTGGAAGCAATAGCAGATTTAAAATGTATATTAAGAGACAGGCTGAAGCCATTACCACAGAAAACTTTTAAATAAATATAATCAAAGTAGTAGAAACCAAGTGCCTTCTTGCCACATTAAGAAGTGCACTTGAAATGTGTATTGATTCTTCACCCCGCTATCGTCCACATGCGCACACCACCACCCAGCTACACAGACAAGCTGCCAGCAGTGCCCATTGATCTCTGCACATGCAGAACAGCTTGAGGAGGGCATTAATGTCCCGTGCTGGTTGGGCCACCAGCAAAAGGAGCAAAAGAAGGGTATCTATGTCAGGGATAAGAAGTTAGGTACAAAAGAAACACAACGGTACTTATTTTCAAAACCAGTAAGTCACCTGGAACTTCTGCTGTGGGACCACAAGGACAGCAACCACAGTCGCAGAGTTAAATATAAATTAGAAGAAAAAAAATCTTCTATCTAAAACTATAGAATTTCACTACATGAAAAACCTTAAGAGCTTGAAAATCACATTATTGATTTATGTGTGATGTAAATACAGAGTTTCCAGCAAGATGAGCTTCCTGACCTAGCTGGGTGAGCGGGCTTGTGAGTGCCGGTGTCAATGTGAGGGACGGGTGGAACGCACTGCCCAGAAAGAAGGGGAAGGGGAGTCACCCCCACCAGCGGTAGTCCGCACTCACACTGCGTATACATTTACAGAGTGTATACATATTTTTAGATTAAAAAAATGTGCGTGGAAGAAAAAAGAATGAGAAAGAAATTTTTTTTTAACTAGTAAATCTGATTTGCTGTCATAATGACAGTTTTCTATCAGCAAAAGTTAGGGCGTTAAAAGCATTACAAACAAATATTACGTTATGTCTGTGAAGCTTTCTTGTTTTAAGATACATTGGTCTGTGTAAGTTGCAGTAGTGTTTGTGGGTTTATTTGGTTTTGAGCACAAGCACCCCTCTGCTTGTTCATATCTAAGCTGAGCAGTGTAAATTACCTCTTGCTTGAGATGAAGAAGTTGCTTTCGAGTTACAGCTGCCATTTTAGCACAGGGACAAGGCTGCCCCCCAGAAGTATTGCAGGTGCAGGCTCCAAGGACAGCCAGCTTAAAATCAAAACCAAACCACCAGTTAAATACCTATCCGCATACACAATGCAATCCAAGAGATGCCGGATGACCAGTAAAAAAACCATCTTGAAACTACAAAAGGAGTGTAAGGGTGAGGTGAAGCAAGCGTGCTACAAGAGATTTCAGCACTATTTCTTTTGACTCACAACCACATGCGTGAAACATGCGTATTTTTCTGCAAGATAACATAAAGGCAACAATTGCTGGACTGTACTTGCCACTCCCTGCAGACCTCATTAGAATTTTTTTTTCACTCAACGTAAAGCAGTAGGCATAGGAGTTAACAGCTAAGGTATTAGGAAGAAAAAATAAGCATGCTGGCTTGGGAAAAATAGCCTGATGCTCCTTCTGCCTGTTCTTTCTTTGCAATATAGGAATCACAACTCATGACACATTAGAAAACTCATTAACAGGCATGCAGGGGAATATTGTCATTAGCTAAAAGTAAGTCCAAAGAAACACTGAAATAATCAGTAAGCAAAATTTATCTGTATATTTTGAATATAAACATATCTTTCAACCAGCCATTTCGAAAAACACAGAAGTCATACTTACTTCAAGACCTGTAAAATCTGTAATGTCACTTTTATTCAGGGACATGTTTTCCTGAACAACCTTCTGTTGTTTCACATCCAGCATGGCAAGAAATTCCAAGCACTGCTGATTCAGGACTATGAAATAAAACAAGGAAAGTTACTAAAAAATCTGCTGCTCCGATTTCTTAATCTCTGGGTTTAACAAAGCCCAAATTAAATGGTTCTGTAGTATAAGCATCAGTTTGGGAATGTGATGAGACTATGTAGATCAGGAAACTCAGATCCCTCTGTGTTTTCCTAGGTAATGACCCACCTGCAGAGACACCACCTCATATGTTGCTCTGCCTTAGTACTAGAGGGCTCATTTCGTTGTACACTTACACCTGAGGCAGCTGCTCCTTTAGAATAGCACAACACTGAGAATGTAATGACATATGTATGTCAGCTGTTTTACAGCTTTTTGGAAACCAAAAGTAAGGGAAAGGTGCTTGAGCCATCTGACCCAGCCAGACGCCTGCACAATCTGCAGTCTGAAAACCTCCACTGTAAAGCCAACATGCTGAATTACCTCAAAGTTTGTGCTATGGGAATCTTTAAGTGTGTTATGTTAAAAATTAACATCTCTGCTGCAGATTGTCATTGTAGCAGGAGCGCTTGGTGGTTGCCCTGGCTGCTGTTGCCACCGTCCAGGACAGGACCAGGAGCACAGACCGGTTGTTCCCTTCCTCACCCAGGGCGTCACCATGCCAGGGAGATAAGGTAGGTGTACTTCTTTCACACGTGATCTATGCTGTAAGCTCGACATACCTGAGTTTTCCTATCATTTAAGGTTGTGTTTTTTTTCAGTTCCAGTGACAATATGACAAGGGAAACAAACACAAAACTCTGTTTATAAAGGGTTTCTGCATGTCCAGTAATGTCAGCTGCCACTAACAAGAGATTTATCCTGACAGAAAGCTTCCTTCATAGCTCAGCCCTGAATTATTCCTGAGAAACAGTATGGGAAGAGGAATAGCTGCTGGTGGCTTACTTGCATTTTCAGCTTTAAGAGTTTTAACTTCTTCTGTTCTCAGTTTCAGTGCTTCCTTAAGAGCTGCATTTTCACAATATATCCTGCAGAAGTCAGAAAAAGTCTGTATTATTTTTTAAAAAAAAAAAGTATTTTAAAATGGGCACTCAAAAAAAAAAAAATTAGCCTGTTATAACACTGTATCTAATAATTCTGCAAATTAAAGTTAGTACTGGTGACAAGATTTAAGAGAAAAATCAAAACTGAAAAGAGTACTCATTTTGACAAGGTATTATCCATGCAGCACTATATAAGCAGTTTCCTCACTTGTAAATTTTTTTGTGGAAAATATTGTGAAATTTTTCCATAACAATATCTGTACCAATAATACATAGTATGCAGTTAGATCCAGATCCCCTAGCCAGGGGCCAATAAGCAACCTAAAGCTACTCCTAACCCTCTGAAGAAAGTTCTGTGCGCAGGCTGGGCCTGCCTGGCACAGAACCAAGGCAAAGGAAGCGGGCTACGCCAGGCTTGGCTTCTGTGGAGTCACTTCTCCTTATCCAGGCTGCAGGTGGCTCTGCAGCGAGCAAAACCAAGAACCTCTGCGCTCATAGAGAGGTTTCTCCTGCAACCCAGATAGCACGTCCTGTCCAAACAGGCTCGCCTTGTTCAGGAGACCGCACCCTCACACAACCCATTTAAATGCGTCCAAGTATGTTCAAGTGAATGTTAAGAAAAATAAAATTTAAGAGAAAAAAAAACACATTCATGTGTAAATAGGAGGTGCCAACAACTTCAGAGTTTAACAAGAGCTGAGTTTAAGTAGCACATTTCCATTAGAAACTCAAAGAAATTTGTAATTACAAACCTGTGAACACTGGCTAGAAATATCTTACTTCCTTGAAAGAACAAAATTGTTATTGGACAGGCGACAACATAGCTCTGGTCTTAATTTTAGAAAGTAAACTTCCTGTAGTCTTAATACTGTTCTCAAGAACAGCTGTACTTTCAAGTGTTGCAACCTGAGAACATAAAATATGCCTTTATAATGCATTTTTCCCTGAAGTACTTAAGTATTTCCTTCTTGAATAGAAAAGTGGCAATCTAAAGTCCTAAATGTTAAAGCAATATAATATAGTTGGTGCATCTCTTCAGCTGTCAGTAAATGCAGCATACTGTAAATTTACAGTTTTGCTTCAAACTAAATGGTAACCTGAATTATTTAAATGAATACACAACGGGAAATACACATTCTTCTCATCCTGCTGTCTCAGGTATCAGAAAATCTTTATGCAAAGTGGACTGAGGTCCTGGCTTGCAGTTTTCTGAAGCCATGTCTTTAGCCTTCAACAGTTAACAGTAATTTTCTTGCTCCAGAATACCTGGCTACACTTCTCATCTCCTAAGTCAGAAAAGCCAAAGAGTTTTTCAAGAGTTTCACTTATCCCTTGACAAGTAAAACTAAGTTCACAGGTAAACAAGACACAGTATCTTAATAAAACTCTTCTTACAAATTCATAGTTTGGAAACTTTTGTGTTATTTTTTAAGTTTGAAAATTTTAAATAAAAGTCTCCGCTGAAATAATTGTAACTGATGGGGAAACTTCAGAGATACCATTTCTACATTCGAATAAGTGAGACTGCTGGTCACATTTTTCAACATCTGTTATCGCCTTATTAGTTTAGTGCCTCAGGCATCTTCTGCTTGCCTAACCACACCTGCTCTCTGTCCAGAGTAACTCTTATTTAAACAAAGAACCAGCTGATCAGCCTCTCCTAAAAGCATTCCATTTTACCTGTATGTACGCTCATACCTACAATGCAAGAAAATAAAGCAATGATTAACCAGCAAATGATATTCCCACATGCATGCACATACCATTATTTCCTATGCCCCATTTACAGTTAAAGTAAGTAAGGACAGTCTGGCTGCAGCTGGCTAACAGAATAACATAACAGGATGAAAACGAAGACTTAGCCTAGCAAAGATAGCCTGTATACACACTAAAGAATTGAGACAAAATCATTTTAGTAGTTTTAATTGAAAAATACAAATGTGACTAGCACGAAAACTAAATAAATATTCACAGTTCGGGAAGGAAATTGTGAAAACAGAAAAACTCCATAAAACCTGATGAAGCAAACTTGGAACACAGGAAAGATGGCATATAACACTGAATGCAATTAAAAACCCCACAAAGATACCCACTGTAAGTCAAATACCTGTCATACTTTTCTGTCCATGTGTCTTCTATGTTTTTAAATCTATCCTGATCAAATTCAATCTCCCATTGCAAAATATTAATTTCCTGTGGAAACAAAAACAAACTTGCAGCAGCTCATGACCAGCCTCCCACTGAAAGGAAGAAGAGGAACTGCTGGTGCCAGCTTTGGCACTGGCAGAGATATACATGACCAACGATGATGACAATCTGTTGTACTGTTAAAAATACATTTGGTACAGACACCAAAAAGTTTCTGCATCACTGATCTGTGGATTCCAGACTGCATTGCATGACCTAATGCTGGTAGTACTCATGACAAAAACAAGCCCACTGGCATATTTCCCTGTCCCCTTACTGCTCTGTGGAAAGGTCACATAGGAGGAGAGACAAAGCATAAAACTCAATTTAACAAGGTAGGTCAATGCCACCTTCCTCCTCCTCCCTCATCTTCCCTATGAAAATTGGGCACCCATTTCTTAAACTTGTTGGGAAGTGACAGTTTAAGAAATAGCGCAACCCACTATGAATGACTGTGAAACTCACAACAAAGACCAACTGAAAGTACAGAGAGAACTCTAGTAACTTTCAGCTATTATTTGTACACACTAAAGCATGAAAACAGAGACCAAAAGAGTTACACATGAACATTTTCCCTTTCTAGTAAAAAGGAATATGAACACTTAAAAAAACCCCTGGAACTAATGCCAGATTTCTACTGAAAAAACAGAAACAGCCTGATAACCCCCTATTAATAGCAATGGACTAGTATGCTTTTGCACAGGTGTGAAGGAAACATGCACCCTTACCTTTTCTAAAGTTCTCTTTTCTTCCTCAGTTTTTTGAAGCATTGCTTTTGTATGACTAGTGGCTTTATTAAAGACTGCCTGCAAAAAAAAAAAAAAAGAAAAAAAAGAAAAAGCACAACTCTGTCAAATCCTGTAATTAAGCTTACTTGATTTAGCTTTAGCTGAATTTTCAGTTTTACATGAAGAGAAATTCCCATTCTTGGTTAAGCAGGAGTGTGCAAAATTACAGAGAGCAGCAACTTGCTTCTAAGTCCCAGCAGATCTAATTTCAGGTCACTAAATAGCTATGTTGCATAAGGAACTTGTGTTCCAATCCCATAATCTTTTCTATTGAAAAACGTAGCATCATTTAAAATGAGATGACGCCTTCTTTAGGGCTTGTCCACAAAATCAGGTCTTAAAAATATTAGTTACAACACACATAGTTTGATCCAGATATAACTTACTAAGAATGTCTGAGGGTATGAACTGCAGAACTATAAAACGAGTTATGCAAGTAGGCTAAAAGCCAGAAACTGATTTCAACACAATTCATTGCGATAATGAAAAAAAATATTGCAAACTGAACAAAAGACTGACGTAACATTTAACGCATACTGTCCTCTAAGACAACAGACACAGTAGTCAACAGAAAATACCTATGCTTTGCAGCAGAATTTCAAGCACTGGCAAGATCTGCAATGTAAAGGATTGGAAATAAAGCCTTATTTTTTTAAGTTGAATAGCTAAATCTTCAAGGATCCTCAAAGATAAAATTATGAGAATTTGCTACAACAGTAAAGTCTTCTTAAATAACTCCAATAGTTCCATGCAGAAAAAGCAGTAAATCGTAGAAGCTGAGTCTATAGACACTTGCAGACTCAAGGTTTAAATTATAGCCCTGGGAAGAACTTAAGGTTTGGGGGTTTTGATGAGGAGTGGCAGAAATATTTCTTCTCTCTTCTTTCCTGTACCATGAAGTACTGAAATTATTTCTGAACAACTCGTACCATGCTCTGCAGAATTCGTAGGGCTTCATCTTTTCCTTCAAGCTGTCTTTGTGATGCTTCAAGCTCAACTTTCAAAATTTCAACTTCCTGAAGCAAAATAAAATAGGTACACTGAATAAAAGCCGAGGTAATCCTGTTAAAACTCGGCTGTAACAGCAATGTAAATTTGCCCTCTTCAAAAAACAAATATGATTCTTCTCTGACTAATAGCTTGCTTGCGATGAATAAATGTTAGCAGTGCATATTAGCACAAAATCCTTAAAGAAGAATACTTGTAATTATTATTCTTTCTGTTCTCTTTTAGTGTATTTGGAAAATAAGCCACCGAATACTGTAGTTCTTCCTGGCTTGTTGTATATACCAACGTGGGTCTGGAGCTTTAAAATAATTAAGCAAAACAGAATAGCAGATATACATGCACGCAAATACATGCAACAGATACAAAATATAGTAAATATTACAAATATATACTAAAATATAAATGCTACATTAACATAATGTACGATATCTTGTACAAAATATCCGTACTCTATAGCGCAGATATCATGTTAGGACTGTTAGATCAAAACCACTACTTACCCAGAACAAAATAACAACAAAAAACCAGATTCCTGCTCCAGGTACATGCCAGTCATGTCTTTACGCAATATTCCCAGAACACGGGAATGATGAACAAAGCAGTTTTTCAATTTCCAAGTGTTAAAAGAAAAATTACTGCCTTGTATACTTATCTTTCCTTAACACCTATCAGGGTCACTCAGTTGTTCTCTTGCGGTCATACAAAACCTTTTTCATAGTTCTTCCCAGTTACATTACTTCAGCAATTGGTTCTGAAAACATATCTGGGAGCAATGGCAAATTATCAATTTTGTCTAACTGAAAAAGAGTAAGGTTCCTCGACATTTTAACTTCCTGCACACTGAAGGCTCTTCATGCTACGAGGGCATGAAAATGATCTACCATGGGCTACCCTGAGGTTAAAGAACACGGAGCAGGTGAAGCGTGTACTTTCATAGCGGAGATCATCCTGCTCTTTCTGCCTGGGTTGATGCCAACACATTTAACCACAGTAAAATTAAAATGTAGGAGTTAACTACCTTTCCACAAAAACACAGTGAAAACCCAAAGACTGTTGTGTTTACAGGGCAGATTTTCAGGCCCAAAGCTTAATAAAAAAAAGAAAACCTGCTAGAAGAGGAGTACAATCCTTTTAATATTCTTGACATCTTTAAAAATACTCCCTCCCCACCCCAACCCCCTCAAAAGAAAAGTAAAATCCAGGGTATAAACTGCATCTCACACTGTGATTTCCTGGCATAAAATGTTATGAGGCTTCCAACTAGCACTCTTAATTTCAAGACCCTGAATCCATCCAAGTTCTGTATGCACCAAGATCTTCAGCTAAACTAACACTGTGCTTTAATTTTCTACATTAAAAGGAAATGCAGATTTCAAGAGCAGCACTCTTGCGCTCTTGGCGCAGTTACTAACCTCTAGAGCTTCACGAAGTTGTTGTTTTAGTTCTTCATTGGACGCTTCAGTATTAGATTCTGTCAGATTAATAGGAGAGAGTAAAGGATGAGATAGTAAACTATTTACGAAAGAAAACATGAGACTTTGCTTTACCCTGAAAACAGGTAATGTGTGGAGGTGAATTTTCATCTTTGTGTTTTTTTTTTTTTTTTTTTTTCTTTTTTCTTCTGGAGCTAATACACAGATTTAAGAAATACATAAATACTAAGCTCAAACATATTGTTTCACAGTTAAAGAAGTAAAATGGGGAAAAAAAAGAACAGTTGTAGAGAGACCTAAAATAAGGACAATTATTTTAGAATTTTCTTTAATAAAAGCCCAAAGCAATAAAATTGCCATCTTGATTAAAAAAATAATTTCATTTTTTAGGTTCTTTTCAGATTGTGACTTTTCAACAACCAAACTAAACACAACAGTGGCTAGCACTATTAAGAAGTAGGGGCCATTTGCAAGAGATGAAGATCAAGTGCAGTGTTGGGAGTGTCCCACAAGATCCAGTATTCCTCTAAGCAAGCAGTTACTACTGGTACTGTTTTTCTTAAACTGAGCATTGCAGATATATGTTAAGATGCCGCCTCCTCCTAAATCAGAGTCAGGTTCATGTGGACCTTAACNTGTGGACCTTAACTCATGCTTTCACAGACATTGCTGTGTGAAAGACCTCGACCTTTCTCATCATACACACACCAGCAGACGGACAGTGAAACCAACAGGAATTATGCTGCTCTTGTTAATTCTCACTGAAGATGCTGAAACCAGTAAAGAATAATTACATTGCTTAGCTTACTGCAGTGTGCAGAGAGGATAGTGGGGACTCATTCTAAAGGAGAGAAATAAGCAAGTTATATGGAAATACTGCAGTCAAAATACTTAAAATGGATAAAAATGTAAGGCAAAGCATCTGAAGTGTCATGAACAGCACAGCCTTCATTTGATGTTATTTACAGCAGTGTTGCCTTC
>VXBH01002973.1:112180-138003 GCA_013400035.1 Rynchops niger | reverse complement strand
CAGCCTGCTCCACAGGTGAGTCCTTGGTGACAACTCGCTGGCCTCAGCATCTCCCTGTGCCGCCCCTCAAAGACTGGCTCGCCCAACCCCGACCCCATCCTCTGCCCAAGCGCTTCCACAGGACACATCCCCTTCCCCGTCACAGGGCACAAGGGCATTGCAAACATGGCTTCGTTTACTTACACAAGTCCTGTGGAGGTGATGGGAACATTAGCCTCACGTTACAGAAGGGAAGCAAAGGTAAAAACTACCTACTAGGCTTACACACCCTGCTTGGAATAAAGTCTTGTTCCACTTCAGGTCTCCTAAGTAGAGCACAATAATGCTTATGGACACAAGTCTGTATTAATGCTCCAGAATTCACCTTAGTTCTTCATTTACTGAGGTGTGGCGAGTGCTTAAAACTGTTTACTGGTATCACTGCATGCTTCTTCTTCATTAAGCAAACTGAAAAATAGCGCTCTATGGAATCATCCTGGCAGGTTTACCAGCGAGCTTGATGCCTGCAGGGATCCTTATGCCCAGCTTTTCCAGAGAGCTGTCAGTTTCTTGCAGTCTAAGTTTTGCGCCATGTGCTCCTGAATGCCATGTCATCACGAAGAGACATCATTGTTTGCTGAGGATTTTTTTACTCCCCCATTCACCCCCCCAACTTCTTAACCAGCTCAAATCTAACATCGGTTGGCTGTTTATAAGTCATCACTGTTACTATCTACCTCCGTCACACAACCAAATCTTCAAAGGCAGCCCAGTTGCCAGCGTCATCCCATTCTATGAAACAGAGAAGCTAACACCAGGATGCCATGACCTCCACGAGGGGCAAAGCGTGCAGCTCCTGATCTCTGCTTTGCTTTAGGCAGATGAGGTTGGCAGAGGTGTGCAACCCACCAAAATGGAGAGCAGCAATCATGAAATGAAATGCAGTTCTCCGCTTGCTACAGAACAGCAGAAATTTAGACTGAAGTCTAAAAAAAGCCTTTGTTTGATGTATATATGAGCAAAATAAGGAGACATCTTCAAGAATAAGAAAAAATTAGCCCTAACGATGAAGCACCTAGATTTGTTCTGTCTTGAAAGGAAGGTTGAGGCGAGCTATGGCAGAGTTCAAGCACAGCTTTAATGGTGCCAGGGAGGGGTGAGGGAGACAATACGTTTTCCTTGCCATTTGAATATGTCCATACCTAACAATTCCAGACAGGGTAGCTGCCTGGGAATTTGCCCTGCACCTCTGGGAACTGAAGCACTTATGGCACATTTAGAAATGACAGGTGGGGCAAAGGTGGCTCTTAGGATGCCTATTGTTAGAAAACCCAAAGTAGATTTTGGTGTACTTTTATCAGAGCTGCAGGCCACTCCATATTACAGTAGTCCTCCTAGTGCTACTTAGGGCCACAGTATGCCCTACATTTTTTATGTTAATTTCTTTCCCTTCATGACCCACTCATGGGTAATGGCGCCTCTAGTCCACTGATGACTGTTGAGTACCAAAGAGGTGGCATCAAGTGTGAATGAAGATCTCTGCCGGAGACACCAGCAAGCCCAGTCACTACATAGGCTGTCACCTCTTCCCAAGGACAAATTCCTCAGGCCACAGCCATAGCAGCAGGGATGGCCATGAGAAGAGGAAGGTTTTGAAAGGGTTACTCAAGTCTTAGTCCTGTGCACAAGGCTCCACCCGGTCTGGTAATGGGGGGGATGTTCAGCGCATATTTCTAGGCTTAACTCACAGTATCTTAACATTACCCCTGGGATGAAATATACCTTCTTTTATGAGCTCAGGAATGGTAAAATAAGAACTTTGGTGAAGTATGCAGAGGTCATCCTAATTCATGAAAATGAAACTGGTTCCCTCCAAGAATGATTTACTGTGTTTTGTTACCATATTTTTGGACTGCCATTATTTTCTATACTTAATCTTTTATGGGGCTTTTATGATTTTATTAAACTGGGAATTCATTTATAGGGAAGGTTCTCCTGCTCCCTTCCCTGGTCAAGACCCTAGTATGCAAAGTCAAGTTTAATTTTTATTTTTCGCTTTGTGGTTCACCTCTTAGAAAGCTTTTAGAATCTGAAGGAAAATAACCTCTCCTACAATGGCAACCCAGGGACCAAAGGAAAGAAAAACAGCAGTGTAGCTTGCTTTTATTTTCAGGGACTCCTTGTGAAGCCTCTTTAGAGAAAATCACATGACAATCCTGAAGAGCATACTGACACTATACCGTCACCTGGTTTGGGGGTTCTCTATTTAATTTCTTTAGATCCTCTTCACATCCACACCCAAGGACGCTGATTTAAGAGTAAAACAATGTGATGGTGTAGCCTTCAAAATTGCTTGTCTTTGAACTCTGAATCATGTTCACTACCTCACCCTGTACCCACGGCAGAACACACCAGCCTGTTCTGTACCATGTAGTACCTACATTCTATCTCAAGTGGCCTGATCCGCTGCTGCTAATCAAGTAAGTGAATCCCTCATCCCTGAAAGGGAGAGAAGCAGAATTCACGGGGGACTCGGGGTGATGAGCTCTACTATACCTTCATAAAAACTCCGGTGGTTATATATTTGGCCTGTAAGTAAAGTTCAAGAGCAAGGAGCCACATTTCACCTATTGATGGAGAGATGAATCTGCGCTTGCCAGAAGCTTTCTAGCTGACCCCCAGAACAAAGAAAGTACCTTTGTTATTAAAAACAAAAATCCCTGTATCATTCCTGAAAAGGCAGTCAGAATTAGGAGGTAACTAGTCCTTTATTTCTGAGGCAAGCTCTGCTGAACAGCTGATACCGAGCAGGAGGGGATCGCTCAAACATCTGTCTTTGTAGCAGAGTTGGAAGCTTCTGAGATGGTTCCCCATAACTGCAGTTATAAAGAAAAATGAACAGGCTGATTGTAGGGCAAGCACGATTTTCAGAAATGCTTTAATTCTTCGACTGTGCAAGATTTTTCACTAAAAAACGGAGCCTATACTGTCAGGCATTTCTGTGTCATTTCATCCCATCTGTTAGGTATGTAAGTATTAAGAGTGCTACTCTTTTTTTTCATTTTCAGTAAAAAGGTAGAAAAAATGATGCATTGCCCTTCTTTTCATTAAGGGAAGGAAGTGAGGAATGAATACAGACTAAGGATATATTCATGGCAGTTTGCTGTCATTTTGCACAATTCCAGAAGTGTACATAAAAGGGAAAGTAGGGGCCAATAAAANAGCTGGGAATCTGCAAGATTTCTCACCTAATTCTACTGGACTTAAATTTTAGTTTGCCACCAGAACAAAATCTCTAATTGCAAGAAGAAGCAGCAGCTTATTACATGTTTTATGTGACTCTGACTCACACATTGACCAAACTGTAAGGAAAGAATTTTCCCTTGCATACAGATGATCATCCCTCTTGGATGTTCTGTACCTAAGAATTCTTCACGATTTACTAATAAGAAACAGAGAATGAGAGGAAATTATCTTCATCTGTTTCTCTCACCCATAAAGCCCAAAATAGACAAAGTGTTAGAGGAATTGCATACCCTTGCACCTTCTTCAGTTAACTCCTCTTGCACAGTCCTCAACTAGTAAGCCACTAAAGAAAAGAAATACGTGTGGAGAGGAACTCTTATATCTCAGGTAACAGAGAAAGGCTTGCAGTAAATACAGGGGCAAAACATAGAAAAACAGTAGAGTTAGGAGTTAGGAGAGTAAAGGGGAAAAAGAGGAAAGGGCGCCTACTGAGACTTCTCTCTCCAGACACTCATGATCAAAGCCCACCACTGCCATTAGGCAATCAATCTGCAGTTGCATACATAAAACTTTGGCAGTGTATAGTCTCCACTGCTTTCAACAGAGGCTTTAGACATCTGAAACTGGGCACTCTCCCAAAATTTAGATCCAGTTGCACTATACATTCCAGAAAAGACAGCACCGAATCAGAGGCCCTCTTTTACCCATGTTATTTTCAAGCTGCAGTGTATGAAAAGTTATGCTCCAACCTCCCCCTTTTAACCTCTTGTGTTGACTATGTTTGTGTCCTCCAGCTTTGTCAAATGGCACACACTGCTAGTAGCCAATTACCGCCTAAATGCATTGTTGTTTTAGGAGAGATTACTGAAAATGTGTGCCTGTCTTTCCTGACTAATTCCCTCCAGGATCATTTAATCACCTACAGGCTTCTTCCTTTCTTAAATAGAAATCTACACCGGCGTAACATTTTCTAAGTGCAATGCAACTTGTTTCATAAGATGAGTGACCCTGAATCTCCTGATTTGTCTTGCTTTTCAGCTTTCAAACCTCCGTGTCTTTTGTTCTGGGATGTTCTCCTGCTCTCGATTCAAAACCAGTCCTAGCAGCCAGCCAAAGTTTTAGCAGCTTCCTATTCTCGCTTACTCCACAGTCAGAGGTTTTTCAAGCAGCTGCACTGGATTTCCTTGCAGGGAGATGAATTCAAAGGAATTCTGCAGTTGCAATAGAGGCACAGAGGGCAGCCTCAGTTACTTAATCCTAACCTATCTGCCTCTATTTCTAGATGCTTCTGTCCTCCTCTCATTAAACACCTCTTTAGAGATAACTTAATCTCACTGTATCTAAAGAATACAGAGGCTGCCCTACATTTACTATATTTTACAATTCCAGAATACTCCATTTCTTAATTATCTCTATATTTCATTCCATTATCAGAAAAAAAGTGCAGTAGCTATAGATATACAGGACATTTGCTGAACTCCTCCACATCCACATAAATGCCCTGTAGAATGTGCAGCCTCTGGTGAAGTTCTGCAGGAGGGAACCTTCTACAAGAAAAAGTCAGAGACCAAACACCGCTTAATAGGATACACGTAGAAGTGTGGTGAGATCCAGAGTATGCCCATGAAATCATCTGTGTATTTATGATAAGAAGCTCACTCCTTCTTGGAAAACCTCATGATTGCTTTTGTTAAACCCTTGGCAGCTTAAAAGGCATCTTGCTTTCCAGCGTCTGGGCCTTCTTCCTTTCTCTTTTCTTCTTTCTCCCCCGTACAAGGGCCCCCTCTCTTCACTCAGCTCCCACTCTCCCTCTCAAATGACATTCTTTCTGTACTTGTCTGCGCAACAGCACAAGGCCCAGGCTGTGCCTCTAAAAGCCAGGAATAATGCCCCAGTCTCTCTGAGTGATTGATGCACCATCCCTGGAGAACACTGTGCCTTGGTCAGAGGGGTTCGCAAAGCCACACACGTTAAGATACCTGCTGATCTGTTTTTTTCTTGCACTGTAATTTAAACAGAAGAATTTGAAGAATATTCCTTGACTATGTGGTGTTTATTGTTGTTGTTGAGAAGCTGAAGCCCAAGATTTCAAGGTAGATCCCGACAGAGAATCACACACACACAGACGTATGTTACATAAAGGTCTGTATTTAATACTTAAAGGACTTAAAACTTGAGGAAAATATTTTGCCTCAACAGATATGTGAGGCAAGTATTTAGTTCAGGCAGTACTGCCTATTCTAATTGAACACACACATAGCCTTACTTTGACTAGCATATCTAGAAAGCTCCAAGCAGCTGGCATTTCCTTTCCTAAACCCTTGACCTCCTCTGCCAAGGCCAGAAGACATTACACAAGTACCTTCGGTGTGTATCCAAAGACAGCCCAGGATGTGGACACTTGCCCATCTTGGGGGAGCGGAGACATACTGCTTCACCTTATGCCTGAGCCTGTACCTGAGGCACGCGGACATCTGTTACAAGACATGCTCTGAAGTGTTAAGGTATTTGAGTTTTACTGTGATCTTAATAACTGAGAGCAGTTCTGTTCTTTAATGTTACATGGGATGTTTCTTTTTCCATCGAGTCAACAGCAGAATTCTCATTAACTTCAGCATTAAGTAGGAACATTCACTGAGTGCCTATCAGGGGAAACAGATATGGTGAAAGTCGGAGAATTGTAAATGCCTACACTGAAAAGCTTGATCCAAACGTCCTGAGATGCTGGCAGTTCAGGAAAAGCTTTATTGATAACCCTTTCAGAAATTAACCTCCTGCTTTTCTCCAGTTACGATTTTGTATAAGGAAAGCTTAACCCTTAGGACATTGACATTTTTCCGAATCACCAGAAAAACTGTCAGAGCACAGCTGGCTTTCAGTCAAAAACTATCCTAGGCAAGCTGGAATTTGGAAGAAAATAAGGTAATTGCTATATTAATTTATATAGATAATTAAACAATTTAGTTAATTTACAGTTTCTAATTATATGCTGCTATACGTTATTTTTCTGTATCTCTAAGTCTCATGAGTAAAATCAGAACTGAAATGACTCTGTAAAGCTCACAAAGGTTTGCCAAGTTTCAACTAAATGTTGCCATCTACTGTTAGAATAATAATAAAAAAACCACAAATGGGTGAAACTAGCGCTGTAATTGTGGAAGAACTCAGTGGATATTTGTGTCCTATTGTGCTGATGCACAAGGGATTTTTCTTTGAATGCACGGCAATAATATGTCCGTAAATCCTTCTGCATGTCAGAGGGAGAACAGAGTTCATTGTTTGCAAGATCTCATTATGATTACTTTTCAGCTTCTAAAAATGTTGTAATAGTTTCCAGATCCAGCATTTATGGTATTCAGTATGTTGAGAGAAAATAGGCTTCATTCAAAAGCTTGTTCTAAATGTTCCTCATCTATGCTTTTTTTTTTTCCACTGAGCACAGGGAAAAGTGATAGTAACATGCGTAGCAGATTTCTAAACATTTCACTTGTGCAGTATTAAAAGTTAAGAACACCCCCCTCCCCTTTACTGACAAATGCATAAGGCATAGCTTCATATCAAGATCAGGCACAAACATCTAGGTAAGGACATAAGGAGCTAACAGGTACAGACCACTTCTGTTCTGAGCTGACAGTAAAAAAAATGCTGTCTTTTACTTTGTGTACAGCAGAAACAGAATTTAAAAAGAGTTAAAAAATCTCAAAGAGGACACTATCCCTAAAGCTCCAAAAATGAAGGCAATGTGCACGTTTCCATGTATGACACTGGAGCAGGAGATGGATTTTGAGCAATTATGGGATTTCTGTGTTGATGCTGTGTGTTGCCTTAGCTGGCACACTACACTTATTTCTCCATGTCCCGTATCTGCTCATTGAAAGGGACCCATTGAATTTTCTACATCAGATTTTGATGGAAAAATACAGTAAAATATATTCACCTAACAAGGCCTAGTATGTTTCAAAAAAACCTTCCTGTAACTTTGAAAAATTCTCTGCCTATGTGTTGTTTTATTACGTTCTCAGACAAACATTCTTGGCTGCCTGTCACAGGAATGAGTTGTGAAAAGGTTAGAGGCTACCCATACTATCTAGAAAAGAAGAAATCTGAATACATAAAAAGCAAAAAAACGTGCATAGTATCATGCAGTGCCACCTACAGCTGTGAATTATAAATGATTTTTCAGTGGGGCTGTAGGGACTTGGTGTTGCTGTTGGAGGAGCAGCATTGTAGAATGGCTCTTGCTCAGCTGCACGACACAGAAGACAAAACTGAGGGAATATTAGTCATGTTATTATTGTTTCAGAGTTTCTTTGAATTCTGTCAATTTATGGGGTTTTTTGAGGTACAGGAATAGGAATTTTTATTATCTAAGTTCTGATTCAGCAGACAAGTGCAGTTAATGTAAAGTGCAATGTAGGATGGATTGAGAGACATTGAGCTGTAGACCTGGTCACTGTAACTGTGTGCTGAATAGTTTGGTTCCCCTTTTTGTGTTCCAGCATGAAAGAAAGAATAGGTTAGCCAAAAGTAGTGCCACAAAAAACGTACCAGTCTCTTTCTTAGGAGTTACGCAATAGAGGCCAAAGCTTTAAGAACTTTTTGAGTTACGAAAAAGGATGGGGTTAGGAAAGCCCAAACTTAGCAGGAGCTGATATTATCAAGGGAAGTGAATGGCAGCAATAAGGTCTTCTATGCAAAAGGCTAAGGCACTCAGTGACTTCTTTGCCTCAGTTTTTACTGGTTGTGTTTGTCTTCAGGTGTCCCAGGTCCCTTAGTCTACTATCAAGGCTGTGGGGAATGAAGCATTACCCAGGGTAGAGGAGGACTGAGTTAAGGAGTACTTAAGCAGGTTGGACACGTACAAGTCCATGGGACCAGGGAGAACACATCTCAGGATGTTGTGGGAGCTGGCTAATGTTCACACTCTGAACCATCTTCAAAGAGTTATGGTGTTTCAGAGAGGCTCCTGATGACTTGAAAAAGGTAAGTGATGCACAGCCTTGTTCAAAAAGGGCAAAAAGGTGGATATAGAGATTGTCAGATTGGTCAGATTCACCTCAGTCCATGGTAAGATTATGAAGTGAATCATCCTGGAAGCCATGTCCAGAGGACTAAAGGAGAAGAAAGTGATTGTGAGCATGGATTTAGCAAGGAAAGATCATACCTGACGAACTGGATTACCTTCTATAACATCCCATATAGACAAGAGAAGAGCAGTGGATACTGTTCACCTCAGCTTAGTGAGGCCTTCAGAGCAATCTCCTCTAGTATGCTTATAGCCAGATTGGTGAGCTATAGATAGTATAAATGAGCCATACAGTAGATGGAAAACATTCTGGACGTTCAGGCTCATAGGGTAGTGGTCAGCAGTATAAAATCTGTTGTTGGGTACTTGTGACATTCTGCAGGAATCAGTCTGGGGCCAAAAGTGTTTAAAGCAATCTTTTACTTGGAAATTTTTTTATTATGAATCTTTTGATTGTAAATAAAAAGCAAACTTTTCTAGCTTCCAGTCTCTTAGGAAACTGAATCCAAGCATATGCCAAAATTTGTTACTTTCTTTGTGTCCCTAAAATGTTATTCCTTTGGTTGAATCTGCTTTTTGGGTTAGAATTGTCAGTCTGTTGAAAGAAAGCCTGGTCATAGCATGCTAATGCTAGATCTGATAAAGGAGGCATCTTGTTACACATGAGAAGAAGTGCCTGCTTCCAACAGATTATCACTTCACCACCCTTTACTGCTAGCCCTAAGCTATTCTGGGAGGTCCCCTGCATTAATTCCAGTGCCTTTTCAGTGGTGGCAGTAGAAAGTGCTTTACAGTTTAGAAAGATAGCTCTGATTTACCTAATTCTGGTGATAGGTTGCCTAGTGGACACCACAAAAAACCTCCAACAGCAGACATGGCCATGTTTTTACTAGGACTGCCCCCTTCTAATGTTGTCAGTGAGAACATTTCCCAAAAAACCACAGTGGAAATACCTGGCTTCAGCATGGCTATAGTGTTGGTGCTCTGATAAATTAAAAGGCATGTCCTTTTCGTAGATGAGCTGTGCTCTTTCTCTGCATGAACAAACATATCTAGGGATAGTTTCCCATTAACTAAAGCAGAGATATAGCACAAAGAAGGAAGCAGTGGCCAGTGCAGTCTTGTCCATGCAGGAGAAGGCTCAGTGGGGATCTTATCAACATATATATATACCTGAAAGGAGGGTTTAAAGAATATGCAGCCATGTGCTTTCCAGTGGTGCCCAGAGGCAGGACCAGAGGCAACCATCACAAACTGAAACACAGGAGGTTCCCTCTCAACATCAGGAAACACTTTTTGTTGTGAGGGTGACCCAGCACTGGGACAGGTTGCCCAGAGAGGTGCTGGAGTCTCCACCCTTGGAGATATTCAAAAGCTCTGTGGACACAGTCCTGGGCAACCTGCTATAGGTAGCCCTGCTTGAGAAGAGAGGTTGGACCAGATGTTCTCCAGAGGTCCCTTCCAACCTCAACCATTCTGTGACTCTGAGCAGCTTTTTCTCATAGGAAATTGCGGCATAGTCTATTAATCCCATCCTGTTTAATACTATCCGTTTTCGATGGTAGTTAGCAGTGCACATTGAGGTATGAAGAAGCAGACAGTAACACGAGGATCTAAACGTGTAGCTATGCTGAAGTACACAATCCACCTACAGCCATGTAACAAAGCAAAGAGTTCCCACAGTTATGGGGAAAGACAGTTTTGTTCCTTCTTCATCATGTGCATAGTACAGGTCAAAATTTAAGTCACATAAGTAAAACCCCAAAAGTTCTAGGTATGTAACAATCAGGTATTAGATTGCTATAAGAGGAAGGGAAAAGGAGTAAGATGCAGTGGGATTTATGAAAAACAGTTCTCAGAAGGCCTTAAATTAGATGTGCAAAATAATGCAATTTAATACGGAACATGCTTTCTGTCTGTTTTGGAGACATGTTGATCTGTTCAAGAGAGCTTTCTAGGCTTAATTGGTCACAGCTCCTGGTAAGGACAGAATGTTACAAACATCTATAAAACTTTGCAACTTGGAACAGCAACATGTCATCACACATTTTAGAAGCTCCTTGGTTCATACACAGCAGTTCGCATACGCTGAGTCCGAGAAAAGCAATAATCAAAAGGCCAAACATTATTTAGGAAGGGCACGTTTTGTCATAGTTGATTTACCAAACTTTGAAAAATGAAAACTTTGTTGCAGATTTTATGAATTGTAGTGTTGTTGTATATCATTATTTAATTCTGATTTTCATGGCGTCTGGTGTTTTTTCTCTAGAAACTGTTGCAGACTGAGGATTATATAATAATATCAACCATATAATTATAATTAATAAATAATATACTAATAAAAGTATGAAGATATATTCTCAGTTTCTGTTAAGAAAAGAATACCCAAAAAAGTACTTATCTGTTTGTTGTCCCCTTTTGCACAGCCCCTCCAAAAATGCAGTCTCTTGGTGTCTTAATGGTTTCATATCAAATCTCATGATTTTTAAACGAGTCTCATGCTTTTGAAAGAGAAGGCTGACCAATGTTTCTGCTGTCACTGGAAAGACAGATGTGAAGTATAGCAGGCAGTGAATTAAGCTTTTTAGGGTTGAAAGAAGCATAAAATAGTTTCCTTCACCATTCAAAATTTTTCTTTGTTTTCACAGAGAGGGGTGGCTTTCTAATGACTAGTAAAAAACACTAGTCTCAGGAAAGGCCTCTTTGAAGCCAGTAATCTTCCTCAGTGGTTCAACACTCCTTGTAGATAAAGCTTTGACTCCTTGCCCTTTACGTGGTACTTCTAACAAGCAAGATCAATTAGAAAATCCACTTTCCTGAAATGAACAGCAAAGCCCCAGTCGATGCCAAGCCTTCGTCCACAGGACCTTGCCTGATCCACACTCTTTTCTTCAGATCCAGCAGAGGGAGCTTGTTTTACCCAGTGAAAATGCTCAGTTAAGTTGCTTAAGAATTTTGGGGAAAAAAAACAACATTGCCTAGCCAGATGTAGTAAGTTAAAATTACATGAAACAAGTTATTAATTCTTAACAGATAAATCATTTGGAATCGTTTTTATGGAGCATAACTAAGTGCAAGCACATTTGTGTAATCTAGTAATATAAAAAAAAGCCTCATGCTCTGTGTTTGGTGGTAACAATAATGTCATTTTGCTGCACTTTTAGTCAAAGCAAAGTCTCAAGTCAGGATCAATTCTGTCACTTAAGTAATTGTAAAAATTTATGTCATGGCAGGCATGGCAGTTTCCTCTTTCTGCTTCAATTCATTATTTGTATAGGGCAATAACGTCTCAGAAAAACTATGAACCCGTATTGGTTAATACTGATGAAGACTTTAAATACTTCCAACCAATTATCATTGGTGGGACTGCTGTTAGGCATTTGAGTTGGAGCCACATTTGGGACAGTTATACATACTGGTGTTAAAATCACCCACCTGTTGTGGGTGACCTTCTTTCATGTGCTTTGTCCATGATTTGCAAAGGATTTTTCTGTCAACCATGATTATTGTACTTTGTTGTCTGGATTTTGCAGATATGAAAAATAAGGAGTTATATGTTTTGCTGAGGACTGGGAAAGAACAGAGAACAGAAGTCAGACTTCTGAGGTCTCAGTGCTTTGCTGTCCTCACAAAATACCACAGCAACAAATGCACTGTAGGCTGAGGACACCGGTAGTGAACTGCAAAATGAGGGGAGATAAGGTCATGTTTGATAAACATTTCATGGTACTGGTCATTGCAGAAGAAGAGATTAACTGCCTCAGGGTTACTTTAACCTTTTCATGTTACATTCATTTAAGACAGCTCATGTTATACTTTGGTAATTACTTGATTGCATAAATATCTGGATACTATAGCTGTAATTGCTACTAATGCATCATAAAAAGAGTTTTTTAATTATGCTTAGGAATAGATGTAATTTTGAAATGACACAGACCTATTATTTATATAACGTAATTAATACCTTGGTATCATAGGCAATGTACTATCTCTTCTGAGAAACAGAGATTTGGTGACATTAACAAATGAAATCCTCACAGTGTCTTTGAGAGATATTTTACAAGTGGAAAGCCTATATACATGCAGATCGAATGACATGCCTACTGTGGTCAGCTGATGCAAGCCTACGGACAATTTTCCCGATACCTTTCATATTACGGACAGGTAACGTATCAGCCGGGATGCTCTATCACAACTGATCTAGGTTAACACTATTGTTCCCTGTCACCAGCCTCCAAAATCATAAGTTTTTATATCTCACCCATAATCTGTCCTACCATGAAAGATGTTTAGGGAACACGTATCACCCTGAGGGTGCATCACCCTCATGTACCACCCCTTAGAGAGTGGCCACACGGCTGGTTATGCTGGTAGATGTGAACTGATTTAATGTAGCAGTGATTAACAGATGAGAGGTGGCAGCAGTAAACCCAGTTCAATTACAAACAGAACAGCGTGAGAAGCTGCAATCCCTCTACAGCCCCAAATGTTATACAAGCTCTCCCCTCATCACATGTTTAATATGATTCTGATGTACATCAGAAAGGGAAAGATATTGAGGAACATGGTGAGGAAAGGTTTGGTAAACAGCTTTCCTGCTTACAGAGAAAACTTTCTTACTTTTCTTTCGGCCCCAGTATAAATACTTTTTGCTGAGAAAGTACCTATTAAGGGCAGTTTCTCAGTGAAACAAATCAGATCCTATCATTGAATAATCTGAATCCTTCAAATATTCAAAATGTAGACAAAACAGGTGAAATCACTATTCAATAATAATTCTCTGTTAAACAGCCATTTAATAGCCACTGAATAGATTTTAATAGTGTGAGTCAATCTCTGGGATCAGATGGTGTCAGTCCAATGCCTTAATTCAGTTCTGAGGTTTAAACTATGATATTGCCCAGCTCCTGGACTGGTTTTGAATATGGTAATCACTTAACTTTTTGTTATTTCATAGATATGAACCATCCAATTGTTTAAGCTTTTTTAAAAGCAGGTATTCTTTAAACAAGTTTATTCACTGTGAGAAAATCTCTTTTAGACCAGTCAAATGCAGATTTATATTTCTCAAGGAAGCCAGAAGTTTGACATTATTGTGCCTGTTCTTTATGAACTCCTGCTAGGTAAATCTTGATTACCATGCAATTCTAAGCCAGATGATAATTTTTTTACTCTGCAATTTTGCAATGTAACAGAATACCATGAATATGGGTATATGGGATCTTAACCACTTTTAGCTGCATGTAGTATATTAAATGATTGTGGAATTTTTAATTATATATCTGTGGGGTTTAGGTGGGGGTTTTGTTTATTTTTTGTTTTGCATTCGGTAGATACAATAAAAAGTGTAATGTCTTTCTAACTTTAGGACTGAAAACACTAGAAAGTTCTGTCACCTCCAGAGTTTAAAGGGGCTTTACTAACAGCGGCTCTCATTTTGTCATCCCCTAAGCAGCAGTTCCCTAACCTCAAATAACACATTCAAGAGGTAATTAGAACAACCAAATCTGACTACACGTCATCTGAACCCCCTTATTTTAAAGTAAATTAACTGTCATTAGAATAAGTTTTAAAATCTACTGGTTTGTTACCAAGAATAGAAAATGCATTTATGTGGGGTTTATAGTGTAGGTTGTTGAGCTGGTGCGTAAGGGAGCTCTCAGTGCAGCCAATTTAAGGGTCGCAACTGAATTGACAGAAGCTATTCCCAGAGATATAGGATGGTACATAAAAAAAGAGAACAAAAATCACAGTATCTTCTTACTGCAATCCAAAAAGCCCCACAGAAGCAGAGCAAGCCCTAGATAGGTGCCGTCAGCATCTGCCAGTTGCCAATGGGACAACATTAACAGAGAAATGTATTTGAGCTCTCATGGGCCCACTGGTACACTGCTGTCACCTCACTGCCAGCCATAGTATTTTACCAGCCTACTGCTTATGTGTTGTCAGCATTATATAGAACGAATTTGTGATATATTTGTAATATACCATCCACTATGCTTGTGAGGGTGTTTTCAGCAATAAATATTTTTAAAATCTGAAGGAAACGTTGAAGACTGAAGAAAAGAAAACAGTTTTTGATAGTCAAGCAACAGAAAGAGTAGTCTTGTGTAGCTGATTTACGCGGACTAGAGCAAAGGATATTCTGAGCAACAGCAGTTCTGGTGGTACCCATGTCACCTTTTTCTGAAAAAAAAAACCAAACCAAACATAGGTAACAGGAGTAGAAATACCCCTAGACAGGCTTGGAGAAGAAACCTGAAAGCACCTTTGCAGAAGATGAAAGACCATTTCAAGATTTAGCAAAATGATACAAAGATTTGATCAATTTGCACAACAGTCCACGTAACTAAACTGTTTCTGGACCCATCTTATCTTTTTTTAGTCTCTTGCTAATTGTGTTGTGACATGATTTTACACTGGAAATGAGGGCCTACTGGCAGCAGCTGAAAGGAGTCTTCAAAGAGACGAAAAGGAATCTCTGTGAGTTCCCCCATACAAACATTTGTGTTCTCCTGTGTGTGGCATTAGCAGCACTTTTCTTGCAACAGCAGATGGAACAGCCTGATAGCTGAAGATAAATGCTGAGCAGGAGCAGCAATATTTGTGAACAGTTACTCCAGATAGGTGCTATGAGCTGGTGATGGTAAGAAAGCACGGACATCGCATGGCTTTATCGTAAATATCCATCAGGGCAGCAAAGCAGACTCCACAGGAGCGGGATAGTGGCAATATATTGTTAGAAGGATTAAGCTATACTGCTAACGACGATTCATGTGTTAGAGGAAGTGGCACCACTAGTTATTACAATGAAGATTGCAGGAAACTACCAACATCTTTCAAACTGAAGAAGCACAGGAGCTTGGGGTGCACACGATAGAAGGAGGGGGGATTCACGGTTGCTGGTTGGTGCTAATGGGGACAATGCTGCCCAGACCAAGGTGAAGATAACAAGCTGTTTGGCTACAGAATTGCGACTGAAAGGTCATTTCATTCCTTGTTACGTAATTCTGTTGAGAGAAGTTTTCATGTTGGAGCAATAAGCAATACGAGAGATCTGTTTATTTCCAACAACAAAACCTGAACCTTATTAAAACATGTTCTGGGTGTCATGTGTACTTTGTTTTGTGAAAACTGAGTTTCTGAGAGTCTAATTCATTCTCAATTATTTTTTCTTTTTATCAACAATCTGTTATTTAAAAAATTGGTTTTGAAATCCTTTTTGTAATTTGAAAGATGCTTAAATACCATCCATGATCAGATACAGCTTGGTTATATGATTGGAATGACCTGATAAGTATTTCCTTATTACAGCTGCTCTAAATATTTTTGTCAGTCCTCTACATGCAACATTAAGCAGCTGTTGCATGAGAGGTGTGTGAACATTTCCTGTGTGGTTTTCTCTCATATATCTATATCCATAGAACAAATCAAGTTAAATGTGGCTCCCAAAAAAATTTTGCACCATTGTCTTAGGTAATTTGATGGAAGAGTTTCTTCTGAAGCCATGCAGTACAGCACTGCCTAGGCAGCCAAGCAATCTACATTTGCTTGGCTCCTCTGCACAGTAACACCTAAAAGTTTGAGAATTTTGCAAGTAGAACTTCACTGTTCATTTAAATAGATGGCCTTGACTGTAGCATCAAATCTAAGTAGAAAAAGTGGGATTTCAAGCCATAAGCCTCCAAACAACTGTTTGTTCCGGTCTGACATGCCCACTATGGAGGGATATATCACCTCTAAACTATCTTGGAGCTAACTTTCAAAAATAAAAAGTAAAACACATACTGGTCATGAATGAAGACAAGTTATGGCACATATGTGCCAGGAAGACTGAAACACATCTGGATGGGATATGTGTTAGCTTTCAGTCACTGTCACTTGTTCCCCTTTGGTTTCTTCTCAGCACTATGCAAAGCAAGTTTCCGCCCCAGAAGAATTCCAACTGAAGAGGATCATAGGATGCTTTGTGGATTTCCTCAGGCTCACATATGTGTGATTGGCCACCCAGATTTACTTAAAGGCAGGCTTACTATCCAGTGTATTGTTTAGACACTATGAAAATTCATGTATAAGTAAAAAACATTCTCTAGCTCTTACATTAAATCAGTGCTAACATAATGTGAGAAATTTAAAAAGTGATTTTAAATAGTGAGATGTCCATCATCAACCTCAGGTTTTGATAAAGGATTTATTTTTTTAAACTCTATTGAAAAAAAACTAATACATTTCAAACCCAAATATTTTTACTAATATTACCTTGCATACATATCCTAAGCATTCGTCAGACAGCATTGAAGTCTCATATAATCTGTTCCCACATAATAACTCAGACAACTAATGAAATAAGTATAATAAGAGGCTCAATTTCTGTGCTTTATGCAGCTGCAGAGATAAGACTGTGTTGCAAGTGTTTAGTTCAGCCACAAGGACTTTTCAGGATCATTTAATGCTACCATGTCACTGGGGTGATTGCAATGGAACTTAGTTTATTAAAGAGTTTGCTTTAAAATGCACACACCTTAGGGATGTTTACTTCTTTTTTTCAGAAAAGTGCCAACGGCTTGTCAGCTCCGTTAGGTCTTCTGCATTCTTAACACAGCCCAGGAAAAAGCCCCTTCCTCTGGGGCCATTTTCCTAGATGTTATGTCATGATCCAAGAGGGAAATAACCCATCACATATATCCATGGGTTCCTTTATGTTGAGATAAATACACAGGAACAGAAATTCAACCCAGTGAAAATTTAAGTCATGACACATGAGGAAAGAAAAGCAGTAACGTAAGGGGAAGACAGATGACAGGGTGCAGGGCTTTACTGAAGGCAATAGCATAGTCTGAACTGTAGCACTAATGCTCCCTGCAATACCAAAAACTGTACTACGAATGGCCTCTGAGATGTCTTGGGGCAGAGGTCTGCTCTCCCATTGCGAGTTAGGATGCTTATATACCTGGGAGGTCTTGCCATCCCCAAAGAGCCAACACCTTGAACACAAAAAGATGGCGTGTCTTTAGTTCAAATCCACTTGCCTCTGGGTTTTGTTTTATTCTGGAACCCTCCTTTCCTTGATGTTACTATTGTCTACTGTAATGTAACGTAAGGCAACCTAACCATCTGTGAGCATAGCTAAGTTTCTTCTGCTTCTGCTACCGAGTTAGGCCCAACCATTGCTTCTTGGGTCATTTTTAAACGAAGGAAACTGGAAACACAGTATGCCAGGATTATTTGAAGGAGACCTATTCAGTACCGCTAGGCCAAGATTCCCAATTTCCAAATTAATCAAGCTCTTAGCTAAATTTTAGCAACCACAGTCAATTAAAGAAACATAACTAACATGCTATCAAACCAAAGAATCTCCAGAGGCTCATGTTTTGTATTCAGACATGCTGACACAGTCTAATGTGACAAGTTTTTCCCTCGGTGTCAACACCAACTATTCAGGTTTAACAGTTACAAGTGCACAAATGGAATCAAAGGTAAAGGCATACTTACTAATGTTGCAAACATGCGTTTGAGTTTAAAATGTTTTAAAAATCACTGTTTTCCTTTAATGACACACGGTATCATGCAATCATGACAGTTTTGCATTGGGTTCTCTGAGAGTAATCTGGTTTGGTTTCAGCAGAAGAGAATTATGAGGGTGGAAGCAACAGAGAAATAGATTACTGGGTTGCTAGCAGGCCTCAAATATGAAGCAGGTAGGCATTTAATCAACAGGAGACCATGCATGAGTATTACAGATGTAAAAGTCATTTAGCACCTAGAATCTTGCAAATCAATGCAAAAAGAGCTATACATACGTGTTTAGGTGCAGAAATGTGGCCTTGGGCACAATTAAAATAATTTAAAACTTTGGATCAAATCCAAGGCACTGCAAATACTGGGACAAGATAAACTCCTAGAAATGGAATTAATTTGCAGCACAATTGTGGATATTCCTGTTATTATGCCAGCACATACAACTAACCACATTGGGTGGAATTATTGAAAAAAAAAAAGGAAAGAAAAAAGAGCACACTCTGAATAGACTGGCAAACTGACATCTTTTTATTTATTTGTGGTTAGTAAAAGAAAAATTAGCCAGCTCCTTTTCTCCTAATCGCGGGAGTTTGGCTGAAACAATGTAACCTATAGTAATGCACCTTGGCAGAAAGAGAAGCTAGAAAATTCCAGGCAGTCTTGCTGATCTATACATTTAACCATTCATACCCATGACTTGGCCCCTCTAACTCCAAGCAAAAATATAACACATGCATGCACTGGGCGTGATCCATGTTTATCAAGTCTGAAAACACAGCAGAAGACAACTAAAGTTGTCCTAAATGGTTTTGGACCAACTAAATTATGCTGCCACACCACCCTCTACTCTGCTCTCATGAGACCCCACCTGAAGTACCGCATGCAGCTCTGAAAATTACCAACATCAGGAGGGNCTTTGAGCAGCCTGGTCTAGTGGGAGGTGTCCCTGCCCATGGCAGGGGGGTTGGAACTAGATGATCTTTAAGGTCCCTTCCAACTTTAAACATTCTGTGGTTCTATGATTCTAAGATGCTCATCTTGTAGCTATGTCTTAACTTCTCTGACTCACACTGGCTTTGCAGTTGTTGTCAGGGAAGGCTGTCATGCTTTCAGTATCCCACCTCTTGGCACTCATGGGCTTCCTCTGCTCAACTGCCTGTGAGCAGTTAAGCACTGTACCAACTAATGTTAAAAAAAAAAAATTTACAAGCACTGACATTTTATTTTGGTTGACAAGTCCAGGTTGGTGTGCTTTTTGGTTTTTTTTATTTCCTGAGAATCAGAATCACTGAGGCTGGCCCTCTGGAATTCTCTAGTCCCACCATGGCTTGAGCACGGTCAGCCACACCTGGTTGCCCAGGACCATGTCCAGCTGGGTATGAATGCCTCCACAACCTCTCCAGGCAACCTGGTCCTGTGTTTGACCACCCCCACAGTAATTAGTTTTTCTTAGATTTAAAAGGAATTTCCTTTATTTCAATTTGTCCACATTGCCTGTCCTGTCACCGCACACAACAGAAAAGAGTCTGGCTCCACCTTCTTTACCCTCCCATCGTATTTATGGACATCCACCATACCCTCCATGTTTATGGACATTGACCCCTAAGCCTGCTCTTTTTGAGCTTAAAAAGTCCCAGCTCTCTCACCTTCTCCATGCTCCATGCTCCTTGCTCTTCATCATCGTAGTGGCCCTTCTGTTGACTTTCTCCATTATGTCCATGTCTCTTCTGTATTGAGGAGCCCAGCACTGGACACAACACCCAGATATGTCTCATCAGTGCTGAGTACAGAGAAAGGATCACCTCCCTTGACCTGCTGGCAATGCTCTGCCTGATGCAGCCAAGGAGGTTGTTGTCCTTTTTTGCCATAAGGGCAGATTGCTGCCTCATGGTCAACTTGGTGTCCACCACAACTCCCAGGGCCTTACTGGACTAGCTTCTTTCCCATTGGTCAGCCCCCAGCATGTGCTGGTGCATGGGGTTGTTCCTCCCCAGGTGCAGGGTTTGGCACTTCCCCTTGTTGAGCTCCATGGAGCTGCTGTCAGCCCATTTCTCCAGCCTGATGAGGTCCCTCTGAATGGCAGCACAACCATCTGCTGTACCCACCAATTCCTTGCACTTTTTTAACTAATTAACAAAATTGTGAAGATACTTGCTATTATCAGTCTTTTCTTGTTACAACTGTCAGACACAGAATTAAAAAGTGAGACTAAATGGCGGATATGAGATCTTTAATAAAGATAACCATTAAAATAACTCTACTATGAACACTTATGTTTTGAAACATTAACTCTCAAGCCTCAACAGAAATCCTTCTTTGATGAACCAGTGCTGTCAACGTTTGATATTTTACTAGAAATCTTGTTTTTCTGTCATGTCTGTTTAAAACCTGTCACAATGTGCCAGCTTGCCAGTGGCTGGTACTATGTGATGTGGCTACAGCAACCTTGGTTAAAAATGTGACTTACAGCAGGAGGGAAACATGTGTTTTTATGCTTCCTTTTCAACAGCTTTTAAAATAATTACTTAACTTTGAATGTCCTTTCACCAGATTTTCCTCCATCACTAGGCACAGCATTGAAAACAGAAAGAAGATTCACAGACCAAAATTGTTGTATGTTTGAAGATAGATGTTGGCCAAACAGAAGGCAACGAAAGATTTCCATACCAGACTGCAGGAATATTTTTCTGCCACCATAACATTTGTGCCTGTCTTCTGCACTCACTTCTCTGTTGGCAGTGCTGCTTTCGGTTGTGGGGTGCCCGTGTGTGACACTGTTATGGTTTGAAGAACCCACAGCCATTTATTGTCATTTAGACATTATTCCTTCACCCGATGATGCCTCCCCACCCAGGAAGAGGAATCGGGAAAAAACAAGGAAACCCAAGGGTTGAAATAGAAACAGATTTAATAGAATAAGACTAAATAATTAACATTAGTAATACGAAAGAACTGATATTGATCCTGATACCAATATAAGATACACAAGGATTAGACTCAGCCAATTCTACCAGCAGGAAGCTGTGCACTCCCAGCAGTGGACAGCAAACGTGGGACACTGTGAGCACTAAGGCTCTGGGACAAAGGGAGGGGATCAGGGGTATGGCCCCATGGAAAGGAGTTCTCACAATTGCAGCTAACAAGGAAGAGAGAAACTCCTCAGCAAACTTTCTAATTTATATTGAATGTGATGTTCATGGTATGAAATAATCCTGTTGGCCAGCCTGGGTCAAGTGCCCAGGTCTTGTTCCTCCTCATCCCTGCACCTGGCAAGGCTTGAAAACACTGAGACCTTGAAACCTGCATACCATAGCTGGCTGTAAAGTAAATATTTTCACAAATTCAGACACTAGAGTCTTCTAAAAGTACAGTTTTACCTAGAATTAGAGGAGTTTTAGAGAATTAGAAGAGACCTCACTGAAAAGTAAAATTACTGAAAGAGAAATGAATTCTGTCTCTCGAACCAGGTAGTAGTGGTCACCCTGGGGAGGAGGCCAGCACATGGAACGTTATAGCCAGTCCGCGCTAGGTGGCAATGCCTGCATGGCTCTGATGGAGGGGACAGAAATCATGAGGCCCTGGACATGTCCTTTGTAGCTTGCCGTGATCGTATAGTGGTTAGTACTCTGCGTTGTGGCCGCAGCAACCTCGGTTCAAATCCGAGTCACGGCACAGGGCAGAGGGAGCCCTTTTAGCCCTGGCTTTTGGAGGCTTGCTGCTGGAGGCACACCACCGGGGACATGACACCCGCATGAGCCCTCACTCCGTCTGCCACAACTGCTGAACAGGTTTCTGTGTCTGAAGCACAGAAAAAAGAGATGAGAGGAAGCAGTGGCTGCACACAAAGGTTCATGTAGCTCACTGCTATGTGGTAAGGTGGTTGACGCTCTTTGCACCATAGGTTTTTTTGCCTCCTTTTGTGTGATTTCAAGCAGTTCACACAGATGTTGTTGAACTAAGGTTGTCTGGGACAACATTTTCACTGACTTCACTCCGTCATTTTTTTAACATATCTCCTTTCGGTCTCCCAGTGGAGACTGATTTCTTTCTATGACTTGTCCCAAGGGATGACTCGGCGCAAAAGAAAATTCCAGGAGAATTTTTCAGGAAAGCGCAGCAAAGGAGGCATGAAATTACGTGCAATTAATTCTTTATTGTGAGGGCTTTTTAGTATCTTTGTTCCAAGAATGGTGTACTTAGAGGCTGGTAATCAATAGAAGCAATTGGGAGATATCATGTTTAGACTTGAAATTTGACTAAAGTGAAGCAAGACACTGCTGGAAATGCAGGGAGAGGACGGTGTGACAGGGAGGATTCTGCCAAGAGGTGGGAAAATGATCCGACATGATTCTCTCTTTATCTAATCACCATTTTCTCATACCACCTACGCTGCCTGTTGGGTGTTGCTGTCTACTGGTGAAGGGATATTCAGGACCAGTGGTTTTCCAGTATGGGGATGGTGAGGTAGGGAAGTTAGCTGAAAGGCACAAGGAAAGAACTTTCCAAGAAACACCCCCAAGTGCCTACAGATAGGCACTTTATATACTGATTAAACCATTCAGCAATACGGTTCTACT
The DNA here is from genome assembly GCA_013400035.1 of Rynchops niger. NCBI lineage: Eukaryota > Metazoa > Chordata > Aves > Charadriiformes > Laridae > Rynchops > Rynchops niger. The sequence continues at coordinate 115,656 of VXBH01002973.1, read as the reverse complement.
TCTGATTAGTTATTAATAGAAGATGCTCAAAAAATGTATTCATGAATTTCAGATCATATGACCAATTCTAATTTCATCATTAGATAGCTATACCTCTTGCTGACTGAAGTAAAAATTACTCATTTTGACCAAATGATTTCTTCATACCTAAGCACACAGCGCGACAACAAATCAAAAGAAAAAGCAGGGAATGAAATAGGAGAAGGCAACAAATACTCATTTATGGGAAATGGCTGTCTGTTTCTAACAGTTGAGGCCAGAATCGCAAACATTTTCCTTACTGAAGACAGTGTATGTCCTTCTGAGGTTAAACCCACTTCAGGCATTCAGACACAGGCTCCCCAGCTCTTGGCAAACTTTCTCCAGGTGTCTGTTCAGGGCTCAGTAAGGAAATAAGTCTACCTTGAAACTACTAAGATGAAAAGGAATTGCTTTTAAAGGAGGACTCCCATAACTATGAAGACCAGCAGGGAATATTTGATTCCATTAAACTCATCTCTCGGCAAACAAGAAATAGGAAGGACACTATGGTGAAACAAAGCATTTCAATAGCTGGTGGATCAACCTTAAATCTCTTTCTGGAATTTACACTTTTGTTTCTCTGGAAGACTTTATATTTCTTATGTTAGCCTTTCTAGACTTCTTTTGCAATTATTTTTCAGTCAATTTCAGTTCTTATGCACAAAAAATTCAAATTGTGTTTCTGAAAAGAATTTTCCATCATAAGCTAGTTTTCTTACTGTTGCTTTAGTTAAGTTATTCAGACTTTTCCTTCTCAAGTGTAACAGTAAAACACTAATTTACCCCATGTGGTTTTAATACAAATGCCTTCATGATTATATCATAAAGTTTTCTTCTCTGTGCCAGTACAAAGGTCAGTACACCCTCTCGCCTTCAGCTGCATGATGAGTAATAGCAACAGCACGGGTCCCAGAATAAACATATCCTTCTATGCCAGATTTTCCAAAAGAGTTTAGATAGACCTGCCACCCCAAACCAAATCAGTGATGAAATTCTGGAGACTGAAATAGGAGGTTTTCTGTTCATATCAGAGAACAAATAGAAAAAAAAAAAATATTCCAGGAATCTGGAAGCACAGCCTGGGGATGCAGGGATCCACAAGAAAGAAATTGCCCAAAATAGTGCAGTGGCTATGTTTTTGGCTCTATGTGCAACTCTCAGGTGCATGAGGCATGTAGGTGTTGGTTTAGCATCACAGAGACACTGATTATGTTAACATTATGACCACGTTATAAGAGAAATTTTTCTACTGTATTAGCATGGAATATCAAAACCATGCTCTCTTCTCAAAGATTTTTAGGACATTGTGTTTTGGGATCCCTTTGGATGGAGGCTTGTTTGTGACAAAGTAGATACTCCTTTAAAAGTAATACCACAAAGTATCATCTTCTGAGTTGTATTTCTTGCAGAGAAAACATATATCACATTTCTTCAAAAAAAGAATGCAGGAAAATCTTGTAAAACATTAAGCACATAGATGACTTTCACAAAGCTTTGTGAAAGAAGTATTTATGAGATGTGTTTGAATCTAACTCAAAGAGAGGATTTTACTTCTGTGAAATTCCAATCCAAGAGGACACATCTATGAAGTTTTTAGAATAAAAAATTGGGAATTTAGAATCCCAGAGATCTAAAATCAGAGAAAAATAAATTTTAAAAAAGGCAACAGAAAACATTGTTTAGATAGTTTTTGGATGTTGGGGATTTGTGCTGAACTCTTGATGAAGAAGTAAAACCAGGCCCTACTCAGTAGTTTGAAATGTAGTGTAGAAAGTTGTAGGATTCAAACCTGAGCCAAGGCGTAACCCAAAGCGGTATAAGTCGAAAGCTTCAAAAACTGATGGCTGTCTGCACATGTGTTCCAGTGCAGCTCTCTCCAGTGCTGGGAGTGACCACTGGAGCTTCACAAATAAGCAGCCACACAGTCTTATTTAGAGACCAGGATGTACTTTCTTTTAAGAAACACCGAAGACAGACTATGAGAAAACTACAGAACTGCAGCATCAGGCGTTGTTTATGTAGTTATGTTTACACATCAGGCTCAGGAATCTTCCCCTCTGCCAATTTTTCCCCAATTACTACCCATCCTGCAATAATACCCTGTAAACTCAGAGCTGAATTTCCAGAGGTAAAATCATCCCACCTGTGAAATGAATTCCTGGCATTCTTTGCTAAAGCACAACCAGCTATTTAAGCTTTCAGAAGTTCTCTTTACCACAGACGATCTCCTTTCAAAGAGTCTTCTTGAACAGAACCCTTTGAAAGGATTTCAGAGGGGACCTATAAAAGTTTTAATATGAGCTGCACTCCTGTAAAGAGAATGAAAAACAGAATTAATTTGATTTGATGACTGCAGATTCAAAACAGCCACTGCTTTCTATCCTGCTCAGCACCTGATATGAACATCAGACAGGATACAACCAAGTCTGCAGCACTCCTGAAAAACGAAGGCAGCAGAACAGAAATATATGTCAGGTTCAATTAATGTTTCAAAAATTTTTCAAGTCTTTCTATTCACTGTTGCCTTCTTAACGCCTAGGAGTCATTCTCCATAACTTAAAAACTCTAGTGGAATTAACCCTAATCAGAAACTAATGTTAAAATACAGTAACAAGAAATAAATCTCTTCCCAAGCACTGTTGACTGGTGCATCCTATTAGTTTCAGAGCCAAAATGTGAATTAGGCATGTTGGGGATACAGACATGGACACCTTAAAGGTTTTACGTTCTACACAGACTGAGCCACGCGTGAGAATAACAGCAGGCACAAAAGGACACAGAAGAGCTGCAGAGAAAGGCAAGCACTCTCTTTTCATGTCTTATTTTTAAAACACCATTCTTCATTTCCCACAGATCAGCTTGCTGCATAAAGGCAGAGAAAGCTGCTGAAGCAAACTCCTCTCTCTGGCCTTCAAAGCATTCTTAGACCCCCAAAAAATTAGAGCTTCAGAAATACGTAAACCTGGGGTCCTTGTTAATATTTTGAACATATTATTAGTAGGTCATGGTTTCCAACTGGAAAAGTTTTATCTGGACATGTGAGCTAGAAGTAAAGACCACATATTTCAGAGATGTACAAGCACTTCTTTGTACAATTCAAGCTTCCAAATCAGTTCCAAAATCGTAACTCCGTGTTTCCTAGTCTGCAATCCTGTTATCCTTGGAAATTGTTTTGTACTAAAGTTTTTGTTTTCTTTTTCCCTAATATTTTCTCGTCACTCGCACTTGCATGCTTATATTTCAAAATGAAGTTGGGTTTTAATTTTGATTCTCTTGTGAGGAGAACAAATAACTGCAGGGGGAATTGGTAAGAAAGGTCTGATTATCTGCCTACACCATTCTTGCTCTCAGTTTATAGTGCTAATGTTGAGCTAGCTATACAGGTATTGGTATCCTGTATAAACTAAATTGAACAGAATGACCACTGTTTCTGGCAAACTCCAAAATAAAATAAA
>VXBH01002973.1:65976-112158 GCA_013400035.1 Rynchops niger | reverse complement strand
AAATAAAATAAAATAATAAAATAATAAAGTAAAATAAAATAAAATAAAGTAAAATAAAATAATAAAATAGGACATTTTGAATTTGTCTAGCGTGCTATCAAAACTCTTCAGAATCATCAATATTACAGTAACTAGCAATAAGGTAACACAGTTAGGTACAATTTAGATACAGAGGAACACTGGGTATAGAGAAGTCAGGTCCAGGGAGGTTGAGGTCGAGCACCAGCAAGCCTTGTGTGTTCCAACAGCCTCAGGATGATGCGTGAGTAGAACAGAATTTCTGGCATTGCAATTTTGGGATTTCTGTCCTAGGTCTGCTTTCACTTGGTTGCTTTAAAGTGTATACGCACCTGTGATGAGTTCATTTGGTATTTCTGGTGTTTATAAAATCTAACACGACAGATGACACTTCTGAGAAATTACAGCAGAGGCAGAGTATGAAAGATCATCCTGGTCTCTTTTACACTAGTACATGTTTCTAAATTACTTTCTTTTGGGAAATCAGTCACATCTGTCTCATCAATTAGACCAAGAAGTCAAGAGCTAATTGCTCTGATACGGTCCTAAAAGGCTGAGTGATACTTAGACAGGAAGTCTGAGGCCAATTAGAGAAATACCCAAAGATATTTTAAAAAACACAACAGAAAGAGATCTCATTAACCTGAGGCTAGTGATTAGATGCCAGGCGTCACTAGCCTACTACATTGAAACTGGGACACGTAAGCCTACAGCATCCAGAGCTGAGGTGCTGTCATGGGTTTGCAGGGGTACAGGGCTTTGATTTTTTCCTGATAGAAGTGTGAAGAAAGTTTTGTTTGACTTCCTCACCGTGCGGGAGGGCAAGGAAAGCTCCTGCTGCTTTGCCAAGAGAAAGGCACCTGTTGTTCACACTCTGCAAGAGCTGGGCCCATTGCATGAAACTTGAATCCATCTTGAGCCTGGTGGAGATATAATCCATTATGCAGAGGACTGATGTCCCATCAGATGCAACAGGGAGAGAAAAACAGTGCTTGCTCTAGAACTAGCTCCTTATCAAATTAAAGAACCAACTACCAGAAACTCTACTCAGTGGCACCCAAATAATGTGATAAACTCCATAATAATGATCTTTTATTAATATAGTTGTTACCAGCTATGTAATTTAGTTGTTAATTTATCATTTATTACACAAACTGCCATTAGTTACCATAACTAATTTATAAAATCCACACGGTCATTTTAGAAGTCTTCATTCTGAGAATCTGAGCTCATATTACTCAGTGAGGCAGGACAGTGAAGTTCCACACTGTTCCGACCACAAAACCAAGGGGAATCACTGGAATAACTGACAAGTGATGGTTCCTCATCTGTCACCAGCAAAGACCTTCTCCTGGCAGCAGTTCATGCCCAGGTAAGCAGGATTTCCACATCTACCACTGTCATATTTCCAAGCAATTCAGGCTGATTGCTTTATCAGCACGAAAAAAAACAGCAAAGCTCAAAACCAAGCAGACTTCATGGCTCAGTCCAGCCCTTAAGTAGCTGTGACGAGTAAAAATTACGTGCTCACTTTGTCACTGTGTTTATGCCAGTATCCATAAACACTTAAATAAATAAATAAATAAATAAATCACCCTTGGCAACAGGATTACTGAACTAATACTTGCGGCACACAATCTTTTATCAAAACATCCCTGTAAAATTTACAGAGCTTTCTTATCTTAGTCTTTGACATCACTAACAGATTATATTTGGTATTCAATCTGTCGTTGCATCTCTTCAAAAGATACACCATTCCCTGCCGTGACTCGGATTTGAACCGAGGTTGCTGCGGCCACAACGCAGAGTACTAACCACTATACGATCACGGCATGCTACCAGAACACTGTAAATTGAAGTAGCATCTTTCTTCCCCAATCCCTCTCCAATATTTCATACAAATGGTGCCACCTACAGTTTACACTGAGTTTCAGCAGCAGCTGGTTCTAAACCTTCTTTAAGTAATTACATGTTAACCGTCTTCTCAAAATCGCTCCCAGAGTTACTTCTCCTTTCTCTTAATAATCCGTGCTCATCAGGATTGTCTGAAAACAGGCTCAGGAGAGGTATAATGACCCTTCTCCTGTCCTGGGAGGGGGGAGAAGGGTCGTTATAGTCATTTCTCTCTGAAAATGTTCTTTTCAGACACAACATTTTTTTCCTATTTTATCAGTGGCGGGGAAGGCAGAGCCATGCCAGAAGAAAAGTCTGGCAGCGTGCTGTAGAGTCAGATTCACTCAATTGAAAACTGCATTTTGCTGAGTTGAACCAGGTATGATTCATTCTAATATAAGTGCTTGTGTTGATGGACATCCTCTTCCTTACCTCTGCAATAAGCACAGAACATAAAAATCACCTTTTTCAGAACCTGCATGATCTATACTGTGGAAGGAGACAGTCAAATGCTACAGATGAAGTCTGAGGGGAATGAGCACTTGGCTCCTATCAACTAAGACCATCAGTTAGCGCCATACTGTAGCAACTACTGAGAAGCTCCTGCCCTTTGTCAAGTGTTCAGACACAAACAGAGTGTAAACAACATTCAAATAGGTATGACAGCAAAAATCTGTGAGTTCTCTCAAACAAAAGCTCTGACAGAAATCAAGCTGTGCAATGTAAAGAAAGCTTTTTTTGGGGGGCGGGAATAACCCAGCAAACTCTGGAGTGCTCAAGCCCTGCTCAGAAAATACAACCTGTTTTCTGCTGCTGCTTCCCTGATCTCCAATCCTGCCAGGCACAGCCCAGCCCTGTGTTAACGGGCTCTTTTGCTGTCACAAGCTTGAAAGAAAGAGAACCAGGACCAGGTGTGGTACACATCTGAGGCAAACCTAACCCTTCGATTTAGGTTTGCTGCTGCCTCAATAAAGCCAGTAGACAGTAAATTATCCATGAGCCAACAATGTGCCCTTGCTGCCAAAAAGGCCAATGGAATCCTGGGCTGCCTAGGGAAGAGTGTGGCCAGCAGGTCGAAGGAGGTCATTCTCCCCCTCTACTCCGCACTGGTGAGGCCACATCTGGAATACTGTGTCCAGTTTTGGGCTCCCCAGTTCAAGAGGGACAGGGAACTGCTGGAGCGAGTCCAGCGAAGGGCAACTAGGATGATTGAGGGACTGGAGCATCTCCCTTAGGAGGAAAGGCTGAAGGAGCTGCAATTTTCCTCGTTTGGGTTGTATTTTGTGGGGGGGTTTTAAAATATATTAATTGGAAAACATGGAAAAGTGTGGTTCTGAAAAAAGGATGGTAGGTAAGGGCTGAAGTCAGTTCAAAAGGTCTTATCAGTGAACAGGACTGTACCATGACATAGTCATCTGCAAGTGAGCACGAGTGCATTTGGAAGATGGCATTGCTCAGCATCATGCACGCGTGGGCAGGTGGAACAGACCTGGAACAAAAATGATTCAGTAGTAACTTCTCTGAAGTTTCTTGTTATTGTAGACCTGTGCAAGAAGAGGTCTTAGAATATTTACTTCATTTTCGTATTTTGGACCTTAAATAATTAAAAAAAAAAAAAAAAAAGAGTTTTGTTATTACTGGTTGCCTGTCCTGAAGTAACAACAGCAACTTCAGTTTTATTTGAGTTCCTCAGAATATCCAGAGTTCCCCTAAAGACAGAAGTGTAGTAAATACTATAGATAGGTTTCTGTTCATGGCATCTCCCTTCAAAGTAAGGGGATTAAGTAAAAGTTACTGCAGGACTTCTTGAGGTGCTTTATAGCATCATAGTCAGTTGGAGTCACTTGACCTACTGTTTTTCAGACCTATATACACATAAGAATAAAATGCAGGTTATAATAAATAAATGTCATCAATCACATCCGTAAACCTTTGGAGCGTATTTAAATTGTCATCAGTTTGCAGCATCATCTTGAATAAGCATTTTTAAATGTTTATTGCTGTTTATACAGTAGGCACTTGTCATAGCAAAGTATTTTGGGATGCACAAGTGAAAAAGTCTCTTTTTCTACTTTTTTTTTTTTTTTTTTAGTATTACAAACAGACTTATACAGGCATTTTCTGTGTTTGGTGTTTTGCTCATGGATGCCTTCAGGCAAGAAAGCCCATACCCACACACATGCACGTGGATGATTTGTCGCAGTGAAAATAAAACAGAACTTGTTACAGGCTGACAAAATTTGGCTTCAGGCTCTTTGCTATTAAAAATATAAAAGATTAAAGAGCTTTGATGCAGCAATAATAAGGACATTCAATGAAAGTTAGCATTCGTAGGAGGCACAGTCGTCACCCAGATCAGAGAAGCTGCTTTGAAGAAATAATGCACAACTGGAGTTCTGATGTTGTCTTGACAGCAACACCCAGCACCCTTGTAGGGAAAAGTGAATGCCATAGTATATCCGCTTGTTAGTTTTCATTGCAGAGTTAACTTACCCAATATTTACAGTTCCCATCCTCTTCGATTGTATTTTTAATGAACAGGAAAGAATGGGAGAGATGAAGTTACTTTAAGTATTGCAGACCATTCAGGCCAGCATCTGGCGGCCTTCTACGCTCCTTTGCACCCTAAAGCCCTGGTGTGATGTATATAGACAATTCTGATTAGGCAGTATTTTACAGGGGTATTTTTTATTGCTACATACATGCAGGGCGTTCAAACAGTCTCTGCAGAAATGGTTGCTGACTGCCTTTGCTTCAGGGTCATCACCACTCCGTGTGGGGACACCGGCTGTATGGACTGAGAGCCACCTGACTTCCCAAAGGGCAGGGTGTGCTCCCCTTCTCCAACCTGCAAGGAACGCCCCGCTCCTGCGCGAGCCTTGCAGAGCCCTTCGTATTGCAAACCTCGCGCCTCCTGCCCCCTGCCAGGGGCAGCTTTCACCCGAGTCCAGCTTCCGCCTCCCAGTAAAGAGTGAACACTAAAGCCGTCAAAGGGTGTACAAGGAGGGTGAGGGAATGACACACATAGCTCCGGGAAAGGGTGAACTTGCTCCTCTTTCTGCTTAAAGGGCTGTCATTTTACTGAGCCTTTGGCACGGATACAGAGTACACTGAGGCAGCTGAGACTTGCCCTATAACAGGATTATAGAGAAAACAGGGTTTTCCCTGTCGAGCATGCGTTTGCCATTTGGTTACAGTACTTTTCACAGGCAGATTCTGCACTGAACTTCACTTTAATGTGTGTATAGATGGAGAACACAATTAACACCCATTAGGAGTAAAGCCTGGTCTGGAAAGGCTCTTCAGCAATTCATTAGACAGCTCTGCTGGCAGCAAGTAGTTTTTTCTTCTGTTAATATTATTTCTATTAGTATTGCAACCACTCCTATTTTTTTGTGTGATCTCCTACACAAAGATTCCTAGTCCAAAAAAGTCACCTTGGGATTCCTGTTTTTCTTTTAATTCAAATGCTTCCATGCCTCAATGCTTTTATTTTGCCCTGTGCACCCCCATAATCAGTCACGAATGACTATGCGAATGTCTAGTATTTTCCCGTAGACAACATCACATAACTGTTCTTTGTGAACAAATTGCTCCCTGTCCTAAGAATTTTGTTCTTCTTTTCTGTTGTTCTTTTCCCTTCCTGCAGCTTTCAAGTTGCTTTCTGGTGACAGGAGGCCTGGAGAGAATGAAACAGTTCAGGTGTTCTTCTGCCAGAACTCTCTATTTGCTTATAGGAGCCGCAAAATCTCAAAGCTAGCATGGCCACATCCGCTGCCATGTATATTGAAATATAGACATTTATAGCACAAAGGGAGCAAATGACACAGCCAAAACCTTCAAAGGAACAAAATCCCACACCATCAGGATTACTTCTATCCAACCACAGTCATGTAATCGGTTTTACAACTCCTGTGCCAATTAAGGGAACATGGTAGTCGTCTGGCATTCACCGCGCTTTGCACAAACTTCAGCACTCAGCTCAGCATTCAAACAAAGCAGGTGCTTCTCTACTCCCAAACAGCAAACTTCCGAAGTCTATATAGTAAATGTAATTTCCTATCCTGTTATCCCATGCTTCTGCTATGCAACCCAAATCCTCACTGGCGTTTCGTTCTGCCAGCTTGTCATCTGTTGGTTCCTTTATTTTGTAATTTTTATCCTCTTGCAAAATTTTCCCTCTCATTTGCCGAATTCATGCAGCTGAAGATGCTCATGGGTGGGATTTTTTCCAGAAATTATTTTTGGTTTTTAGAATTTTTTGCATCCTATTCAAGTAAAACATGGAAATCAAATTGTATAATTAAAATGAGCATCGTGGCTTACCTGAAGTAAAGCATGAGCTAGTACTGATCTCTCCCTAATTTAGTTCCAGAATCTGTAAGCTCTCCTCAAGGGTGCAGAGCTAATGTCCTAGTAGGGGACAAAAATTTCCCTGTGCCTCCAAAAATAGACTGAGAATAGGAAAGGTCTCAGGATGTTCTGTTACGGTCAAACACATGTTCTTCTTAACTATAAACAGCATGTAAGCACGACTTTTCTTNTTTTTTTTTTTTTACTGGAACACAACAATACACTTTCACCTAGAGCCAGGAGACTATCACATGTGTCCAAACAGTTGCAAACCACATGGCTGGGAGCATGGCTGTTGGGCAGTTTTGTAGTTTCTTCAGCACTATGTTCTCTCTTCTGATGAACAAAAAGAGGAAATACCTTTTTAAAAGCCAGAATTTGCCTGTCCTTGCTGCTACAGTGCATTTTAACTTGTTCTTGGTGCTCGTTTCAGCTTTCTATATGGCAGCATTTTCTGTGCACTTACTGTTGCGTGGTAGGCACGTCTGCAGAAAACACCCTTTTGCAAAGAGATAAGCAGCATCTCACATTTAGCTCAATGACTTATTGAAGGACAACTGAAACTCCTTACAAGGAGATAATAATGAGCAAGACACTCAAACTAACAAAACTGAGCTAGAGTCTGATAACTTTTTAACATGTTAACTGTTGTTAGACCAAACACATCTTGATAGCAATTTTCAGCTACACATTCATTAACAAAGCAGGTGTTTGATCTGTCTATGCTTATTGTGAGTGCTTTCTAGAAGCATGGAAAAAAAGCATTGAGGAGATAAAACATTAGCCTTGGTGTACTCCTGTGAGAGCGGAACTGACACAGTTCATATCCTCCTGTCAGTCTGGGAGGTCATGCCCTTGGATATTCAGTCCTAGGAGCTATTCTAGGGACAAGCTTCACAAGCTTTGAGATGTGCTAATCATTATAGGTCTTATCTCCTCCCTCCCCATCAAAGGAGGGTGAGCATTATCCTCCATACACCTTTCTGGTGGACCAATTTGCCCCATGTTTCCACAAGTGGAAGGGACGGAGCTACAGGGTTATGGAGCTTCAGCTGTAAGCAGTTGTAAATCTCAGCTTGCCAGACTTTCAGGGCATCATCAGTGCTGAGGGTCAGCACATGGCACCCCCAAAACTTGAGGGTATATCCATCTCATAAACTTTTTTGTTATTATAAGCAGAACTGCTTTATATTTCTTTCACTGTGAGCCATGAGGAAACCTGTGCCTTCTGTCGGGGGGGTAGGATACAGTGGGCCACAGGATAGCACTGAAGTAAATTATCCTGCAATCTGTATGGGGCGGATTTCCAGCCTAAATTTCCAGACTGAGTTGGATTTTAGCTTGTAGTGCCACACGATGCAGCCACCCTGGGCTGGAGGTAGCCCTGCCTGTGCGTGAGTGGGTGCTGGCTGCGGGGCGAGGCAGGGCTGGGAGCTGCACCAGGGCAGCCTCCAGCTCCCCTCATGCCACCAGGAAACAGCAGCTGATGCTCCTGCTTCGAGCTGCCGTGGGAGAGCAAAGGATAATGTTGCAGCTAAAGGGAGGAAGCACACAAACGGAGGGCTGGCTAAGGAGAGAAGACCAAAGAGTCATCAAGGGCAAATTCAGGTAAGTAGGTAAGTTGTTAGAAATGAAAGCCTAAGCCATACAGGATTCCCACTCGTGAAACTGGAACGTAGTGGGATGTTTTTTTCAGTGAAAACAGGAAGAGGATGTCCCCACTTTTCAGGTCTTCCCCTTTGGTTAGATAATATTTATTCTTTAGATCAGAAAGTCTTTATCATTCCTGCACTCTGCCATAGGGACATTCATCTTAAACCTACAGAAAAGGCACATTTTCTGAAGTTACGAAACAAACTAATTCCTAAGGTTCAATTTGTTGATGAAAATCAACTCCTGCTGCTGTCGAGGAGTATGGAAGAGTTGCCCTGATTCCTCTGCCTTTTCCACGTCTCAGGGAATGTGAATTCATGCATTACTACTCACTCTCTAGTCTTCCCTCTCACCATTACTCTCTCTTTCCCCATTAGCCTAATTACTTCACGTACTTACTTCACCCTGTAAACCAGCACATATTCAGGGGATTACTCAAAAGGAGGAGGTCTGTAGGGAAGCGAGTTCACATTATCGTATCAATTTACCTCACTTCATCATTGCAGCAAATTTTGACAGAGTTCATTTACTCATGCATATGTATCCGAATAGGAAAGAGGGATGTAGGATGTATGCAGGAGTTTGTTGTGAAACAGCTGAGGAGCACGAGGTTCACCTGAGTCCTGTACCAGACCCTAGCAAACACATGAACAAAAAGGTGCTGAAAATAGGACAAAACGCGCTTTTTGTTGTTGTTATTGTTGAAACGTTGAACAATAACGATGTGAATTGTTAGGGTAGATGGGTGAAAAGTTTCTTGGTCTGACTATGATCAACTTGTCTGAATCTCATGTCATGTGTCCATGATATGCAGATGCAAAATCCTTATGGCTGGACGCACACTGTGGCGATAGGCTGCAAAGCATCTCTGTGCTGTCCGGGTTAGCCCCAAAACATAGGTGCCTGACTTTTATATAGTGAATCAGGCATTTGTCTCTTCCTACAGCCACCACAAACAAGCTGAGGCCTGACCTCTGCGTCGCATGCTGCGGCTAACTTGAGAAAACCGTGTTTGGCTTCCAGGCTGGATCCTAAGCAGGATTTCATTGCTGGGTGATCCAGCAGCACACGGGTCTGGGACTGTATCTCCAGAACCGTAAGTCGACAGCAGTGCTGTGGTCTGTACACCATGCCATTGCCAAGGACAGGGACAAAGACAGCTGTTTCTGGTTACGCTCAGCAGCAGCAACTCAGTATCCGAACAGAAATGGGGTTGAAAGACTAGAGAACACGTTCTCAAGCCCTGTAGCAGCACAGACCGCTTTGGCTTTTTGTTTTACTTAAATCTGGAAGTTGTGTTGTTTTCAACTACAGCAGAGGTCCCTTACCGACTTCTGCTTAATAAATGAGAACAGAAGAAGATGAAGAAGAAAGCACACTGTTCCTTCACCATGGAGACTGTGCTTTCTCCAACAGACTTGATACCCCGAAGTGCTGTTTAAGTTGACGCCTTTTTCACATGTAGGCATGTCCTAAATTCCCTTTTACTATGGCCTGCGAAGATATCTCCTATTTCCCCTTCTCCATTACTGCACTGTGTACAACAGCAGTGAGTTCACCATCTTCTCCAGGATTCTGGGTGCAATTTTTGTAGCAAGGAATGAGGACAAGTCAGCACCATGTAAATTGGCAAAAATCCATCAGCAAGCGAGCACCATCAAGACAAACCCAAAGCAAGTCATTGCACTTTTAATCAGACTTTTCACACATTTTTTTTAATTTTTCACCTGAACTTATACTTCCTAAAAGATGTATGCAAAGGTAATCCATCATGAAGGAGTTTAATTTCATTTTAGATGGCAATAACACACACTCATCAGTTTTTAAAATATATACTGCATTACTGCAGGGAATGTGACCACTAGCTAAGTGTGAGCACTCACATAGTGAGTGAGACCATAATGAAGTAGTTGCTTCTTGAAAATCTTATCCTGCAATCCTTTTTGGAAACATGGCCAAAACCAGGCATTCAAAAAAGTAACCAAATTATATCCCACAAATCACAGCACCGGTTCTGAAATTCAGATATTATTTTTGGTATTTGTATTAATTATTTTATAAAATAGTATTTACATAAGATTTAAAGGTCACTTATATATTCATTTTCTTCTCCTATTTCTGTTGTATGGCTAGAGGCAAAAGACATCATTTGGAAAATAAATTTACAGTGGCTTGGGTCACATACAGAATTAAATTGTGCCATAAATCACTCCCTGAAACAGCAATTTTTACTTTCAGTATTTGAATTTTATTCAATAAGGAATCAGACAATAATTCTTTTCACTTAACACAAGGGTTTATTGCTCACTACATGATTTGCACTGCTATGCAGATGAAAAATGAAATAAAACACACAGCTTGCAGGATTATTAAAAGTGGTAGTTTCCATGCCAAAGAATGACTGACTAAAGTTCTTTGGAATTGCTTATTATTCTTGCCATGCTTTATTGACTAAAGTAAAAAACCCACTTTTCAGTTCTAAAAGGCAAAGTGTCTGTGCGCTCTTTAAAGCATCTTATGTTGCTTCTGTTCACAGTGTGTCAGCTTCTCATATCCGAGCTTTCCCCTCTCTCAAAAAGCCACCAAAATTTATGTTCACGTAACGTATCCTGGAGGCTTACTTATGCGACATTCAACTTTGAACATTTAAGCTAGTTTTTAATGTTGTTTGAAGATCAAACAAGGTTTAACCAATCAGTACTAGATATAGAGGATTTATCTGCAACCACACTATGCTGTTCCCTTAATACCTTTCAGCAACATAAGTGCTTACATCCTAATAGGTTTTTAGCTTAAGATCTAATCATCCACTCTTGAATTAAGATGCTTGAATGAAGCCAACTCATTTGGAACTAAGCACTTTAATGTCAACAGAGACATATGGTATTGAGACTGAATTACAAAGGATCTCTTCTGAGCCATCTATTACGGAAGCAAGACTAAGACCCCAGCATTATTATTAGTTTACTCATTTATTTGCTAGCAAATAATTGAGAGTAAGATCTTCTTAAGAAAGTGGAAATGGTCTAATAATTGCAATCTGGTGGAATAGTACATTCCCGAGTGCACTGATTAAATCTCCCCCATCCATACTTTATGGCTCCATGCTCATCTGTAAAATCCCCTTTTGAAACTGAAAGAAAGAAACAAACAAAATATGCAGTGCAACAAGTCAAACCCAGTGGCTAAAATTATACATTATCAGCACTGATGCCAAGTCCTCTAACATTTATTAAGAACTTTAGACTTTTCCTTGACCTGAATTTTTCAAGTCTTATTCTCTGACAAAATATTTCATTTAAGCAGGTGTGTCTGACAAAATTTATGGCAATAAATAACAGTCTCTGTCAATTATAAAGCTAAGAGCAGAGGCTTCTTTTTGTTCTGAAGCTCTCCCTAGTCTCAGCGTGCTGCTGAGAAAAATATGCTATGGTTGTCTTCTGCAATATCAGTAGGAAAAATTGAAGTGGCCATCCTTGCACATTTTCTGTTTTTGGAACAAAAAAAGCACAACGGAAAAAAAGCAATACAAAGTGAACCTGAAAGTACATTTTCTGAGACAGTCATTTCACATAGATAGTTGTGAAGAAAATAAATCCAACCCATCATTTTTTAAATCTTTATGACCACGTAAGTTTATTGCTGGAAAGAAACCGTGTTTAAATTTTGTCATGTGGCTGAGATAATACACAAAGTTTTGTTATAATGCTATCAACAGATTCTGCTTACAGTTGTAAGGAAAACATGGTTAGACAATAAGGTTGCACTATCTTTTTAAGCCATGCATTACTAAGGGCTTCAGCAGACAGTGATTGTCTCTCTGAAATGACCGCTGTCTATCGCATAAACCCGTTCCTACCCTTGACTCAGTAAATCTCCAACGCGGGCTGTCACGACAGTCCAGGTGTTTTCCCACTCCAAAGGCACACATGGTCCAAAAGGCAGAGCTGCCTCCTTGGTACCACTGCAATAAACACCTGGCAAATATGATGACAGAGGTAAAAGGATGCAGTGCAGTTCCAACCGGAACATCAGTCACTCCGATCCTGTGAAGGTCTGGACATGATTTTCCTTCCTCCCAGCAGACTGTACAGAAGAACCATGTGAACTGAATACCACGATCATACATTAGCTATTTTTTCATAAGTCTTTTCATCTTTGCAAGTTTAAGGAACCTTCCGGCTTTCTGATTATAGAGAACTTCCTATGAAAACTTGTTGGTATGGACAGAATTGCTTAAAATCCACTTTTTTTTTTGCTAAATATTAACACAAAAGTATACTGTTTTGCTAATAGCCATAGATTTCCATTTGTGATATTGGCATCCGTGTTATTAACTACCTGGGAAGCAGAAAAAAACAGTTTAAAAATCACGTTAACTCCCAAAAGCTCTGCAAAGCAGACCTTTCCTACTGAAAAGTGTTGCAAAGCAGAAAGGTTCGTGTCATGGTGTAAACGCAGCCATTACGAAAGCAAGGTTAAGAATGCTTTGCACTACAGCACCGATCAGTAAAGCCTACCTGAAAAACTGCCTTTGCATTTCTCCCCCTGCACACACGGTTCTGGTTTTGTTTTGGCTTAATTGCTTTGTTTTGACTTGGCTTATGTTTTTATCATTTCCAAAGTCTGCCTTTAAGGTGGATCATGGGCTGTCAGCTAAGTCTCACTGAGGTCACAGCAGGGGCCTGGATGCAATTAGATGCCGTCTGAGCCAGACCACAAAGCCAGGTCCTGTTCTCAGTTTGTATTCAGTGCAAGTAGCACACAGACACACATCCCGGAGAGAAATGTGGCCTTTGGCATGTGTACAAGGAAGAGACGATTCTGTAGCCAGGAGAGAGGCAAGGGATGCAGCAAGCAGAGAGAGGAGGGGGAGCTTGTTTTCCTGAATCTCTTCTCCACAAAGAACTTGGTGAATTTTGAGCAGCTTCAGCTGGAACAGCTAACTTTTTTTTTTCGTGTTTATATCACCGTCTTGTATAGATAGATTACAACACTGAAGTGTACTGTGCCTAGCATGCCAAAAATTTTAAAATGAGCCATGAAGATAGCTGACACTGCCAGTGGTTTCTTCCCAGGTGGCAAATTATATTAGTCACTTTTGGAAGTTATTTTTCCAGGGACCAGAAAGAAAATTCTTAGTGAAAGAAAGCAATATGAACAACACGGTTGTATCGGTTTGGATCCAGCTGTATTCTGTTACTAAATTAATGCATGGAGGCTTCATAACATGTGATGTACAAATGACGGAAAAGCATTTGTAAAGATAGAGAAGAAATCTGTGTTTCTAATTCTCTCTTTGAAGAGCAACTTGGATTTCTTCACAGTCTAATTTTTGTGTACTAATTATTTGAGGGGTTATGGGAGAGATTAATGGTAAAATAAGGAGGAGGGAAAGAACAGACTTGAGGGGATGAATAGCAGCTGTGGTGAAGAAATCTACCAGACGGTAATTGCACAAGTCCTTAAATATCCAGAACTTCATCTGAAACCCTCCCTGGTGTAGGAAGGCATGTGACAGAAAGGCATGGTTTCAGCATCGTCAGGCAGTCTTTTGTTCGCTTGCGCATAGCCACAGTGGCTCAGGAGCACATATGCAGGGCATCAGCTTTCAGCTATAAAGAAGGTAATGGGGAGTGGTGGTACTAAGCCAACACCGACAAACTGAAAGCACAGCAAAACAAAAATGCACCGCCCCTTGGACCAATTTCCCACCAAGACCCACCTGCTAGCTTTTATGTAGGAAAATAATACACTGCGGTATCCTTAAAAGATACCAGCCAGCAGTAAAAATACAAAAGGACAACTTTTGGTCACAGTTCAGTTTAAAAAAACTCTGTGGTTATTAGATGATTCACTGAAAGAAATACAACAAAGTCTCATAAAATGAATATGTCATAAATTCATTTTCACCTTGTGTGAAAATGCACATACCTTAGTTGTTACTTTTAAAGGAAGAGGAGCATGCACCCCCATTTCAATTTATTCTGAACCACAACTTCATTGTAAAGATAAACTTAGGTACTTCCAGTTAAAATTTTTGAGCATAATAAATAAAACCAGACTCTTCTGAGATCAGAATACAGCCTCCAAAGGAGGAACAAGTAACTTTACACAGTAAAAGTCTACCTATGACACTATTGAAAAGAAATAGAAAATACACTCCATAGCCAAAAGCCATAATTTTAAGCTATCTGGTTTTCTGGTCAGTCCTTACATTCGAAATATTTTGTTCCTTGCAAAGGATTGAACTCCCGTCTGCATTGCAAGCAACGTTCCGTATTTGGCTGCAATTCTCCGGCCTCACCACTTGAGGGACTCTAAGACTCATTTGTCCTACAATTGCAAATCAGGTTTATACTCACATTAGGCCTATTGCTGTTGTTAAAAAGAAAACTTCTAGGAAAATATCTGTGTAGTTGTTATCAGTGAGAAATGCTGATAATACCTATGGAGGATCTTGCTGCAACAAATCAAGCCCATCTGTTTATATTGTGAGAAGGTGTAACTAGAAATGGTAACTTACTGAGCAAAAAAAATCACAAAATGGAAAATATTTTTTTAATAAAAAATATCCAAAGTGATAAAAGTCACCTTTTTTCTGCCATTTTTAGGCAGAGGAAGCTTTCATTCTCCTGACTTATTATCTGCCCTATATGCCTCCAAAGCGTGGATTTCATTTGTTCTGAGCACAGAACTGACATGGATAACAAGATAAATATAAGCAAATATCTGTATCACTAATCAGAGGGGGCAATTTTACCTAGAGAGTTGCTGGTTTAGGATCAAATATGATTATACTTGGAGGTGCTTAAACCCTATTCCCTGTTGGAGCTTCAGACGGATCTTTGGCATAGTTAAGATTTTCCTACTTGGTATCCCTGAAAATCGGACTGAGGAATTTCGACACAAGCAAGGTGTAAGCAGACGAACCCCTTTTTCAGAGTAAAATTATAGACAGTAGATGCCTTATAACTCCAAGGTCATGTGGGAACACTACCTTTGGTTTCAGAAGCAGAATAGCCATGTTAGCCAGGCACAACGCTGTACTGATGAAGTTACTGTTTCTTGATTGAGTGAAAGCTAAGGAATTACTGCACTGCATTGCAGTTTATGGCAAGGAAATGCTCTTTGCTTCCAAGCCTGTATGCAGACAACTGATTTTGTCTTTAAAAAGGTATGTTCTTAATTTGAGTTTTCTAACTGGAAGTCAGTAGCAAGAAAAGGCAATATATAGTGCTCACCCTTAATCAGCTGGCTGATGGATCTCCATGGCTTTTAATCTGACCTGCTAGTTCAGACTGGAAACAAAAAAGAGGGTATTATTTTTTCTAGGATTTAAAGTAGATTAGCTGACTTCAGGAAAAGAACATGCTGTTTTTCCCACAAAGACAAATCCAAAATTTTTCTTGCAAATACTGAATGAAGTAAAAAGTCTTTTAAGCTGAAATTACTTAGTTTAAGAGTATGATATAGCCAAAGGACTAGAAAGTGGAGTCAAATTGAATGATAAGCCAAACCAACTGTAAAATGGAAAAGAATAATCACTGGCACAAACCTACATCATTGTCTTGCTGAAATATGTTTATATATAAATATGCACATCAGTTATCACATAAACAAACAGAAGGAATTGCAAGACTCACAGTCCTTTCGCACCAGAATGAGAGCCCCAGAGGAAAGGCCCTCATCACACCTCATAAAAACTGGGTTTTTTTAATTGTTTCTGCTACTAAGTTGTTCCCACACTGCATAGGCATGGTAGCAGGGAGCTAATGCAGGCACAGAGAGCTGAACCTTTTGCTTTCTCATAGATAAATGAGAAAAAAAAATAGATAAACTTATAGCACACTGTTTCTGCAGAGTTTCTGTGGTCCTCAACCCTTTGCCTACATTGTCTACTTACAGTCTTTGCAATGCAGAAACTGCTACTCAAATGCAGTGCCACACACCAGGAGACTATGCTCTGCTGGCACGTGTGTGCTACCTAATGCAAACACTCCCATATTAGTAACACATTGTAGGTAGAAAATAAGTACCAAAAAGAAGGAAAGGTTACCTTCTTCCCTAATCCCCCCAAAGATAAACTTCTTAGTCCTAAGGAAAAAAGATTTTTAAAGGAGTTGAGTCACCTCTATTGTCTGTAACCCCAAACACAGAGAGGTGTCTGGAACTCTATGGAAGTGTGGATAGCACTTGCCAACAGGTTAGCGTATTATGCTGTGGTCAGTGTTCTTTTATATTTTTGGGTACTAAAATGGTGGATATTGTGCCATTAAGACCAGAAAATTATATTAGAAAGGTTCTGAAAATGCTGAAAATGATCTGTTAGCCCGGATTTGTTTAAACAAAGGTGGTATTCATCCACCGGGAAAAGGGAAATGCCAACTTGTGCACGCATGCACACACATTTGTTTGTGCGTGTATGTGTGTGTATTTTAATAAGGAGAGACCATGAAAAAATGCTAAAATTTAACACAAACAGAAATATTTATCGTACATTCTCTTGGGGTGTCTACCTGGGGTAAATACCTAATGAATGTCATAAATAAAGCATGGCAGGTGCTGTGTGGACACACGCTCCTTCAAGCGCTGGCAGATCTGTAGTTGCAACAGAATGCTGAAGTATGGGAGAAGCAAAATCAGATGTGTTTGTGACATTAGTTTTTAATTATTTACTTGTTTTGTTCCATCTGCCTTTCCTTGTTCGGCAAGTTGGAATTTGGGAATACATCTGCACCATCCATATGACCTGCTCAGCCCATAGAGCTCACGAGCACCATTTTAACCTTGTCATTTCACGATTTAGCCATTTGACCTCACCGCTGTTAGATTTTTGCTGATTATTTTGTGGCTTGATAGGGAATGCTGAATACCTCGGAGTCAATCTTTCGCAGGATTAGGCCATTCCTTTGTTCTGTGGTAAGTAAAAAATTTCAGTTCCACATTCACTCTTTGAGGAATCTCATTTCACTTCACAATCTCCTCTGCTGGACAGGAAACATCACATTTTCCATTTTTATATTCTTTCCAAGATAAAAAACTCCCTTTGTGCTAGGTCAAGGGTTTCTCTGAGAAGCCTATGGCTTGTATCCACAGAATAATACAGTGCTCTCAGATAAATTAAAGCAATTTAATTTATGTTGACATTCTGCTGGAGAAGTTGAGAGTCCTTCTGGTCCTTTCATATTTTATAGAAAACAGAAGTATACTTCCGTTCTCAATGTTTTCTCACGAAGACTTCCAACTTACGAAATGCTCTTCATAACCTGCCTCAGGAACAGAGATTATCTTTACAGCCTCTCCAGCAATGACCAGAATTTAGGAAGAAAACTTTAATATTCACAGGACCAAATATTATCTCCTCCTTGCTTGAAAATGATCTGATCCAAAAAATTCTATTAATGTTCACATACAGATTAGTTTAAAATCTCACTTGCTTCTGCCAAACTTCATGTTAAGTAACTGCAAAATGGTAGCTTTGTTTATCCTTGCAAATCTGTACTTTGAAGTTTACCAAATCTTCTCAATACCTCTTCTAAATATTCCATTTTCCCTGTCAGAAAGCTCTGAAGAACATTACTGCTAGATGACAGCTCCTTACCTTTCTTCCAGCTTACCTCCACCAGTTTACCTGTCACTGAAGCATCCACTTAATTAGTTCCCATTAATTTTCACTGGTGCTACAGTTGCGCAGCAGTCTAAGTGAAGACCATGAAAACAAGGGGCTTTAACTCTTCATGGAGACAGTGTTGGTTTGTTTTCCCTCCACCTTTCGCAGCTCCTGCACAGATGGCTACAGAAGGCTACAGAAGCATCCTGAGGGTTCCCATCTACTGAACTGCCAGACATGGGAAGTACAACATGGCGGAGCTATGTCAACCAGACAACTTCTTTTCCAGGGTAGGAAGGATTGTGTCAGATTTATTTTGCTCTTTTTATTGAAAGATCAGTATAAAGCCTGTTTTCTCTTCTTAATACAGTCAACATCCTTCCTAAAACACAATCTGTCCTGCCACTTTTACTTGCAAAACACTAATACGTTACTTCTTGTTTCTCATTCCTCTGGTGGAAAACATCACTCAGTTGAACTGTAATTACACGATCTAACAGTTCTTGGTTACACCAGAATCTAAACTGCCTATCATTTCCTTGATATCTTGGCTTCTGTTCTTCTTTTTTTTTTTCTTTTTTTTACCCAAAAAATAAACCTGTGAAATTTGTGAATACATCTATACAGACACTATGAAAAAACCTTCTGTTTGCCTTCAGTCCCTGGCTTGTTCATGATCTTCCCTTCTTTTTTCAACTCATCCTTTGCCCTCATGATCACACTTCATCACCCTTAAGACCTTGTTTGGAGCATAGGACTTACAGCACAGGTAATTTCTCCCAAGGCAAACACAGGGAGAGAATGAAAGCTTGGAAGGAAATATTCAAAGGAACAATCTGCTGATGAATTGAAAAAAAAGACGAAGGAGGGAAATATCTAGGAAATGGCAGACAGAATCAGAAGAGAAAAAATGCATATTCATCTTCAGAGGCCTCTGAATTTGCCTAAAGTTTCTGGATTTATGAAACTACAGAAGTTTGTGGGATTCCCATTAAGTCCTGCAAAACTTCTGCCTAACAGACTGCTCCATGTGAATTCTTTGGTGCTTATAGATGAACAAGATTTGACGAAATTCTAGCAGATATATACACGTGAAACAAAGATAACAGAGAAAAAGGAACAACATAACACATTTTTGAATGCCAAACATTTTGTTTAAAGCGTATGGGAGGAATTAAACAGAATGAAGACAAGGACATGGTTTCAATCGATGGTCTGTGGCTGGTTTTGGCCGCAAAATACAGGAAGGACACCCGCAAACTGCCTGGAAGTGTGGGAAGGCCACCGAGACAGTGGGGCTGGAGGCCTTGCCCTGCGAGGAGAGGCTGCGGGACCAGGGCTGCTTCAGCTGAGAGGAGGGAAGGCTTTGGGTACACCCAGCAGCATCCCTGGCACGGATGGAAGGGATGGAGAAGACGCAGCTGGGCTCCTCACAGCAGTGTGTGGTGGGAGGGCAAGAGGCAGCAGCACAAGCTGAAAGAGGAGAGGCTCAAGCTGGAGATAAGGAGAAGCCTTTTCCCCATGAGGACAGCCCAGCGGTGCGGCCAGGGCCCAGGGAGGTTGGGCTGTCTCTGTCTTTGTGGGGATGCAGGGCTGGCCGAAAGCCTGAGAAGCTCAGTCTGAGCCCATGGATGAAACTGCCTTAAGGGATCCACAGTCCCATCCAGCCTCCCTGAGTCTGCCATTCTGTGATTTATTACTGGAAAACACAGGTGGGGTACCTGGATCTCTCCCAGCTCCAGGTTCCTTCCCTCCCCCTCGTCCCTTTGCACAAGTTCCAAGAACAAAAAGTGAATGAAGAAAAACAGGAGGTCCCAATTAGTTATCCTTTTCTTAATGAGGCTTAGATGGCAAGAAACAAATCACCGGGACTCATTTAAGCAAACGCACAGTAATTAAACTGGGCAGCAAACATGCAAGAATACTTAATTATCATCCTCCCAAAGATCTCACTTAGTAAACAAAACTTCCACAAGTTGCGTGGCAAGGATCAGAAGTCTCCATTTTATGGCACATAAAAAGATCTGAGCAGCTGACTATAACAAGCAATAGACACAGGAGTGTTTCTCCAAACAGAGCATAATGCACAAAGGCAAGCTCTGTTTCCTCATTCACGCTGGGCTGTACATCTTTATGAAAAGAACTTCAAGGATCAGCACAGACATTGTATGTTTAGTCACAAATGTGTTTTCAGAAACCTAAGCTCTTCCTCTCTCTCATGTGTAGACACACATACGTACCCATACATATATGTATACACCCATATATATACATATACACATAAGGATACATACACACATATGTATACATACATGTATGTAAATATACATATATGTGTATTTGTACATATACATATACCTATACAAATATACATATGTACACAGACATATATATTTGTCTTTACAGAGAGAGATATATATAATATCTCTGTAAAGACAGCTCTTAGGTGATCCAGATGTTCAAGTGCTCAGCCTGGACTTCAGCTCAGGTCCACACAGAGTAGCTGCTGAGCCTCTGGAGGCTAAAAATTAATTTTTACTGATTTGAGTTATTCCTGAATACTCAGGTGCCTACAGTTTCACAGGACTGTTTTTCTGCCCAGAGTTGCAGGGCAGAGAAACACTCATCTGCCATAAGCACCTTCAGAAGACCCCTCATTGCTGGGGATTGGGAAATAATTGCAGTATAGGTATTGGCACACCTGCCCTGAATCACAGGGGGATTTTGCTGAATCCTCCAGTAGACAGTTAAGCCACTAATGCAATTGCTGTACACTTTTTAATTGAATGTGTTCACAAGGCACAGATACATAGGTAGCTAATAATATAACTGTTTCAGAGATGGAATAACTGAAAATCACAAATGTGAAGAGGCTTGCCTTGCAGGTGTAGTAACCTAATTACTTAGAGGATACTTATTTCCTGAATGTTTTTTCATTGTAGGGGTGTCACCCATCATGTAATGTGGTTGGGACGTTAACTGCTAATACCTTTTTCTCCCCCTCATTTCACTGTACATGATACCATGTGCACAAAGAGGGTATGGCTGGGGCTTATGCCACTAGCCCCTCAGGCAGGACAAGGGGTACTAAGAATAACTGATATAAAGTAAAGCAGCCTTAAGCCTGCCATATATGAAATCAGAGACGTAAACACCAGCTAGTTGGATTACCCTTTGGCTGAAGTGTCTTAAATCCATTCTAGCATCTTTCCATCCTGAGCTGACTGAAGTGTATCTCTTTACAGTTTCAGATCATAAGGTGGTATAAAGCCACACAAGAGAAGCAACTGTTGCCTTTGAATTTACTTAACGTTTCATTATAAATAAAACGGGCAGGCTGAAAACTGTGTTGTGTCTCAAAATGCATTAAGTGGATGTCGTGTTGTACAGAGATGTACCTGGTGCTCAGCAGTCCTACCCTAAAAGGATGGAGAAAAATCCGTAGTCCCCTCGCTTTTACATTTTGTTTTACATACAGACATGTCTTTTGTCATTCTCTTTTTTCATTTCTTTTCCAGAGTCCTGGTTGTTCGCCAGTTCATATGGTTATTAGCCTGCTCATATGCTCCTACGTGTTTGTGTGTATGCACACATATACGTATAGCTTCAGCCAGCCTAGAACGGTCTTAGCTGCATTTAGAAGGATGTATAAGCCCACAGCCTGCAGGGGTACCAAGCCCTGGTGAGCATCGCATGGTGAAATGAAGAAGGGCCTGTTGCATCCACGGGCAGGCGTGCCTCTATTCCTCTGACAGCCTGGCCATCCCCTGCAGGGGCCTTGGCGCTGCTCCAGCGTGGGGAACAGCAATCTGTCACAACCACAAACCCAGAGATGTCTGGGCCTTGGCAGTATTTTCACCTAGCAGTCTGCCACGCTGGTTGTAGGAAAGGTGGGGATTTTTAGTTTAATCTACCGGTACACCAAGATTCTACCAATGAGCCAGTTAAACAGAATTGCCTGCCGAGTGATTTCACAAAGGTCCAGAGCAGTTTCTAGGAGCCTGAAATAGCAAAGTGATTCCTAGGCAAAGACGACTGTCTGCTGAGCAGAGGGAAAAAAATGAAAAGCAGATAAAGTCCAAAGCTTTACTTCTTTCCAGTTTACCACACACTTGTGTTCAAATGGCTGCAGCTTCAGATTTGTGTATGTGTAAGCAGGTAGGAAATGGCTTCTGTGAAAGAGTTATAGTCTTTACCACTACTGAAAAAAAAATGGTCTGATGCACCACAGGTACTGCCGTATCATAAAAAGCCAAATCATTGTAGTTTTTAGAGATGCAACCATCTCCTGCCAAGGATATGCCATTTACTTCAAAGAACTGTATCAAGATGACTCAGTGACTCATTCACCTAGTATTTGCAAGCATTCTTTTTATTTACTAGTGTTCACTACTTTACTTACTAGTTGGACGTTTGGGGGTTTTTGGTATGAAACACAAAGAGGACTTTTTTGAATAGTAGTATTTCTTTGCACTCCTAAATTCAGATCAGTTTCTAGGATTGAATCTTTGAGAAGCAGACAACCAAGATAATCATGACAACACTAAACTGATATTTCTAGTTCACCACTTGTAAAAACCTGTTTGTCTGGATTTTTCAAAGGTAATTTTGTTTAAACACACGATGAAAGATGTAGCCTACTAATAGGAAAGTGACACTGAATCTTTTACTCTGACAAATCCCATAGCATTCTGCTGTTGCTAATCCTTTGGCCTTTCAGGTAGGACGCAGAAGTACGATCATTCACATAAACAGAGATTATTCACAAATGAGGGCTGAAATACAATTTCCAGACGCAGCCCAGGTTTTGCAGCCATCTTGGCATTTTACAGGAGACATAATACACAAATATAGGGCCACCAAAACGGACTAAGGTGGTGACTTGAGGAGAGGTTGTGTGAGATATAAAAAAAAAAAAAATAAAATCCTTTCACTTTTGGGTCATAGCATGAAATTTTTAACATCTAGGCAGAAATGACTAAACCACAAATAGAAAGCTTTTCTATTTAAAATGGAAACATATTTGCTTTCCTCAGATACCTTCTTTCCTACAGTTCAACCGCAAGAGAGTTTTTGCAGCTGTATTAAAAATGCCTGACAATTGTGGTTGGAAATAGGGACCGTCTTGTAACTAGCACAGGAAGGCTGGATACAACCATTGCTGCAAAGCGTTCCTCTGAGAAACAGGATAGTGGGAAACCAAAACAAATTGCAGAAGGGTAGAGCGAGAGGACATCTCCAGACAGAATCTATGGTGTTATTTATTTTCTTTTGTTTTGCAGCAGGTAAATTATGTTCTTTCCATGTTTATTAAGTTGGCAGGAGCTTAGTTTAGTATCTTGCTTTCTGCGTCGGCCCGAAAAACAGTCATTTGTTCTTATAGAGGGAAAGATGAAACTTTCACTTCTGACTCCCTCTCAGCGGAAAAATAATTTAGCAATTCAGCTACCACATTTGGGGTACAAAGGCTATGAGCAAAAAAACCAAAAGTATGTTTGTAACCTTAACTTATGGTCTTTCACAGCAAAATAGCCAAGAGACCTATTTGTCCCACTCCCATTCGCTGTCAAGCTTTATTTCGTTTACCCTGCACAAATGTTCCCTCTAACTTCCTGGCCAAACTTTTTTTCCCAGATTTTCTGAAGGCTTTTGGACCCTGAGCATTCCTTAATATCTTGATCCTGTCTTGAATCGGTCCCAAGTATCCCACCAAGAAAACTTCATTGATTCCTCACTGTTTAGCAGAAGCAACGTACCTGCCAGCTTGCACTTTTATTGCAATCGCAAAAAGGTTCTAAACGTTTCTTATGAATTTCAGCTTTATACTTTCAGACATGAAGTTTTGTGCTTGTTTTGTGTAGCCTCAGCTTCATATTACCAGCTATACATCTAAGCAGCAACTCAGCTGCGTAGAAGAGCTGTCTCTGTTTTCTGTTGGGTTTGATATGGCTGAAGGAAAGCTGTGCAGAAAAAAGAGGATGGCCATTTGGTGTACAGCTTTCCTGAGGGGAACCTGGGTTCAGTATGATGACTTACAGCAGGACAAGGTGTGAGGAAGGACCCTGGCCACAGCAGGCCAGGAATCAGAGACCTAGAAGAGAGAGCATGCAGAGATCTGTGTGGGAGTGGTACATGAAGGGTGCAGACAAGAAATAGGAGGAATCTTGGCAGCAGGAGGCAGACTGAAAAGTTGCAGGAAGATGTCCCCATCAGCGGTCTAACGATACGGATGGGGGACGGAAAGGGACAACCAAGTATAAATTCACATAGGACGCCGTTAGGTTAAGGCCTGCTCGATGACAGGAAAGAAGGCAATAAGTGGAAAGCATGATCCACAATATGGTCCAAACAATGGACCTGCAGTTTTGCAGGTGCATTAAACACAGCTAAACAAGCACACTTTAAGAAAACCCCCCTCTCATCGTGCGGTTTTGGAGTCTTTCTTGTAATTATTCAGAAGTCAGTACTGCAAGTTTATGGTAGGCCCTGAGGCTAGAGGGTCTCTCAGGCAATTACCTAACTCAGCCGTAATGAGGGAAGATACTGTCTCTGTGTACGTTGCCATGATTGACTCTTAACTCCTAATGAAAATATACAGTTCCTGGCTTGCCTTTCACAGAAATTAATTAGGAACAAAGTAATGAAGGACCGTATGGCAACCAGTCAGCAGCCAGTAATTTCGGTTGACATTTTTATACTTTTGAGGCAACTGTGGATGTTGCTACCTTAGCTAATAACCTTTTTCAACCAGTGGCACATTTTGGCGTGCTCGGGCAAGGGTTGAGGACTGCAACGCCTAGCTCTGCCAAATGCAACCACTTGCTTACTGTGTTGTCAACTTTGCCAATATTAACTACAAATCTTGAAAGGGGGTTAGTTGCAGAAAGATTAGGAGGCAAACAGGACTGAAAGAAACTTTCTGGGTCATTGCACTTGGCCTTCTCCTGTTACGGATCCTCTTTCATCCTCAAGCCATACTTGTTCCTCTTGGATCACCACAGGCATTGCAGGAGGTTTCTCCCTGACTTTGCTTCAGAGGAATTACTTCCTCTGTCTGTAGGAGTTCTGACAGTTTTCCAGATGTGCAGCAGAGACAAGTGGCTTTTACAAACCCTTTCTGACTGTTGATGCTGCAGGTCTTGATGGCTTCAGAGGCCCAGTGAAGTTGAGACCAGCCACCGCAGTGCCCAGATGCACAAAGATGTTCAAAATGAGTGAATAGGAAGCAACTGTAAGCTGCCATCACTGATGGCTGTTGCTTGTTTACAGGCTCACTACAAGTCTCAGCATAGTGGTTCTACATCAGAAATCAGCTGGCAGCTCTACTTGAAAGGAATGAACTGTGAGATTAATCTTTCTGAATCAGCAGGAGCTCTGGGAAATCAGAATTGAGAAATTTTGACAAATTCTTGTGTTAAAGCTCCTGTTACTGTTACCTAACCTATATCTCTTCTACAGATAATAAAGCTACACATGACATCAGCCATTCAAACATACATTTTTCCTTAATCAAAGGAGTGTCTGACAATAGTCCGTAAGAGCCTATTTTCTCTCACAGTCAGTTGTGTTCCACAAACTCTGCCACGCCCTATACATATTTTAATAAAATGAACATCTGAAACAAAGCGAGGTTTTTTTTTTTTTTTTTTTAATGTGTGTATGTTTTNTCTGTGAATGTTTTAAGTTGTCCCTTTGCTGTTTGCTAAGCAAAAAGACACAGGCGGAGGCATTCCTAGCATTTAAGAAAACAATGTGCAGTTCATTCACAGGTATGTACACAATAATGATACGTTTGTGCTTGTTGTGCAGAGAAAAAAAACACAAGATAATTACATCCTGTCTAGCATGCTGATAAAAAACATTAGTCCGAAAAATAAGATAACTTCTATGATAAAGTCAGAAGGGCCCTGGAATAAGCCATCAGATACCTGAACTGAGGACACTTGATATAACTGAGTCAATACTGTCTTTGTTGCTGTCGGCTTTCTTTTTGCTACCTATACGAATAGAAGCCTTTTCTTCAGAGGGGTAGTGATGGCTATGGTAGTTGAATTATCTGAAATTTCTTTGTTTGTACTTAATGAAGGAATTCCTTTATAATTTTCACTCTTGAGAAAAGGGCAGAAGTTATAAAACTGGAATTTCTCTGTTAATATCAAGCCTCTCTTTTAAGAGGGGAATAATAATACTCTTTTTCACAGGCAATTAGGTACCAGAGTAATAGGGCCCTTATTAATTACCTGGATTAGACAAGAAATTGCACAGTGCACATATAAAGCAGCATAAGAAATATGATTTAAGAGAAAATGCCCTTCTTTTTCCAAGCATAAAGGGCTGGGACTGTGTAATTCCACAGTGCAACCCAAACCTCAATTTTATTAAATCTGTCCATGAGGAACAATTGCTCAGACAGAACTGTAGATAAATAAGGATAATAGAAATGAAATGGAGAAGGACTCTTGGCAGTCAATGTGACCAGTCCTGCTGCTGCAGTGCCAGAGCACACCACTAATGATGCCGCATCCAAGCAGCAGGTGGTGGGTACCCCAGCCCCAGCCTAATTCTGGTGCCAGCCCCCGGGCAGCATGCCAAAAGAGTGCCTCGTGTACACCTCTCGTGGTACTGAGACTGAATCATACTGTCTGTGTCAAACTTTGCTGGGGAGAAATATTTGCCATTCCAGGTGAAGTCGCAGAGGCTACATGCACAGTGAAGAAACAGAGTCCAAGCCTCTGCTCTTCATGAAATGGCAAGAATCTGTACAGCACCCCTGCTGGGGCTGCTCTTCTCTCCTTGCTGAAGGGATGGTCTCATCAGCATGTTTGAGAATGGCAGCAAGGTCCACAAGTCAATTTATATACATAGTACTACACCCACAGATAAGAAGAAAAGTTTTTATTTTGTTTTGTTCACATCAGGTGAACACGGTCAGCACGCTATTTTTCATAGTTGCAGTGTTTCACTTCCTCAGCTCTTTCCCTCTTTCCAGTCTCTGCTGTAACCAGCCACACAGTCCACCTGTCCCTCCATGAAAATGGTAAATCTGAATTTCATACTTGAAGAAAACAAGGTGCAGACATGCTAAAACGCTTTTATAGCAGAGGAGGTTTGCAGCAAAACAGAACACATCACTTTGGGTTTTGGTATCCCATGCTGCTTCCTCAGAGCTACAGGAGCACTTTTCCTCAGGGCACAGCATCTCGAAACTCTGCACCTACATATACATTGGTGCAGCGTGTTTCATATATTAATAGGATCTGGATTTAGTTCTCTTTAAGACATCGGCACCAGTGTAACCGATATACTGGTTTAATCAGATTTGCTTCTGAATTATGTCACTAAAAGATCAGCATTTCACCTGCTTTGACTTAGGATGTATTTTTTGTTTGATTGGCTGCAATACAAAATCCTCAGTTTTTTCTAGCCTTCAATGCAAGACCTTCAAGACTATCCTACTTTTCAAACTTTTAATTATTTTTGTTTGGTTTGCTAAGCTATTTTGTCCTTATGTTTTGTCCTAAAGGCTTCAGAGAAAGGTCTTCCATTAATTGCTTGAAAGATGAGAGAACCATTAGTGTAAATATAGCTAGCAAAAGAGATAGCAAAAAGAGTGGGACATAGGCCACTTTTTAACTACAAAGCAAAATTTAGAAAATACAAATTCTAAGGGCAGATAAGACAAATAAAAGGATGAACATAACATTCATTTGCAAGATGAATCTCCCTCTGCCTATGAACATAGTTACACAGAATTATAACATATCTAAACTGTGTGATAATAATATAAAGAAACTTTTCTCAACTGAAGGCTCGCTAGTCATTCTTAATCTTACTGGTCATTTCGCTACTACACCCAGCAAGCCCGGTAAGCTGTGAATATTTGTTATATAATATCCATCAAGAATGAGTTCCATCGGTTAATTGCATAGCACGTCAAACACTATTTTTGTGTATCTCTCATAAATGTAACCCATCTCACTGAGTGCTACTTTAGTGCTGCGTAAAAGAATAGAGTAGAATGGTTCAGCTGCAAGGGACCTACAATGATCATCTAGTCCAACTGCCAATGAGCATAAGTCAATTGCCTTCTTTACAACTCGTAACATATATGTTTCTGTTACATACCCTCTCACTCATCTGCCTGTCAGCCTAAGTAAGCCTAGTCCTTTAAATCTCTTCTTTTAACTGACATACTCTCTGTGGCTGTATAATTTGTACTATGGGAAGAGATGGAGAGCAGCAGCAAGTGCTTCTCTGAGCGGAGCAGCTCTTGCTTTCCTCCCTGCAGATTTAGAGACTTAGAGGGTTAGGGGGGGAAAAAGGGGGAAATCCTCCTTAGAGCCAGTCATGAGGTGATTACAAACAGCTCCGGCTGTGAGTGAGTGCTAAGAATAACCAGAGATAACACCAACAGGACTGATAGGGACTTTTGGTGCACAGAACACCAGAGCACCAGTTTTCACTCGAAAATAATTTAAAAAAGAGACGTGAAAAGTTCCTAACTCCGAAGTTTTTCTCAGAAAACTACCACCTATCTGGAATAGCGTGTGTGATTGTGTCTGTTCAACTGTCCATTCCCACTAGGATCCTTTACATGGAGCTAAAAGAAGGAGGGCTTTTAATCTTATTCTAAGCACAAGTAAGTAAATAGGCTTCATTACCAAGTTTTTAAAGCAGGGATAGAACTTGGTTCTTATGATTAGTGACTTGGTGGACTATGAGTTGGATTTTTGCTGGACCCAGTTTCAATAAGTGAAGATCAGCCAAATAAATTTATCATATTTTTAAAAAACGGTTGTCTAATCAACATGTCTTGTGCTAGCTTTGGTCACAGCAGACTAGGAAGTCATCTCAAGAAATAACAGAACACACTGGCCACACTTCCATCTCTTTTTTTTCAATGAAATACTTGAAGACAGTATCTGCTAGTGAAGAGGCACAAACAACAGCCCTTAAAAGCGAGACGTTGTTATATGATTATGCCAAAATGCATAAGAGTTCAGTCCAGGAAATCACAGAATCATAGAATGGTTAGAGTTGGAAGGGACCTGAAAGATCATCCAGTTCCAACTCCTCTGCCCTGGGCAGGGAGACCTCCCGCTAGAACAGGTTGACCAAAGCCCCATCCAGCCTGGCCTTGAACTCTTCAGGGATGGGGCATCCACAGCTTCTCTGGGCAACCTGTGCCAGTGCCTCACCACCCTCACAGTAAAGAACTTCTTCCCAATATCTAATCTAAGTCTACCCTCCTTCAGTTTAGAACTGTTACCCCTCATCCTGTCACTAAACTCCCAGATAAAGAGTCCCTCCCCATCTTCCCTGTAGGCACTCTTTAGAGATAGAAAATTAAGTTAATAATGCATTTAAATTAGTTTTTCAGCACTTAAGCAATCATTATTATTATACCATTTATTATTTACACAGATAACAACACATTTAACTTTCAGGCAGAGGCTGTTTGTCACAATTAGGTGGATTCTGACTTTTCCCTACTAGGCAGCATAGATTGCTGTTGCAATGCCTTTGAAAAACACATAAATGTGTTTCCAGGGAGCATCTGGAAGTATTTATTTACCTTAAAGTCACTATATTACTAGAAAGTAGGAAGCCAGCTCTTCTCAAAATTTTATGGTTATAGTCCTGGCTAAGCAGGCAACCTCACCAGCAAATCTAGTTATCCAAACCAGGTATCTAGTAACCACCTTCTTCAGCCTCTTATTTTCAGTTCAAATTCCTCTGTTACTTATTCGACATCTCCTTGTATTGAAAAGCCACAAGTTTGGATTGGAAATTGTTCATCATCACTTGCTGAAGGAAGTCAAAGCTCACAAGGCTCATGCTGGGCTGGTCAGTATCTCTTGACATTACAGAAATAATTTCTGACATGCTATCCTCCTGTTGTCCAGAGAGAGACTGCTTACTTAAACATTGAACAGTGGCTTTCGTAAATTTTCCTACTGAAATGCCCACAGGATTTTGTGTTTAATGTGAACTTATCTTTTGTTCAAGACATTTCAAAGAAGCTGAGACACGGAGCCTATGTCTTATCTCTTTTCTCCAGCCTGGGTCAGCCATAATAGAACAGAAAAAAATTTCAAAAACTGTTCAGGATATCCTCTTGTCAACACCTACTGTACATTAGATCTTGTTCTGCTTTATCTGGGGCTCTGTGTGAATATTCTCCACCTGTTCTTCATTGTTTAGCTATCCATAAAAAACCTTTAGCATATTTTCCCCCTTATTTTATTCCCCCTAATTTCTGTTAATCTCTATTGCCTAAAGCTGTGATTTAAATTTGCCTTATATGCCTTTCCCTGACCTCCAAGTAGTGTAGAATCATTTGGAAGGACATTAAATCCTAATTTTCTCTTACGTGTCTTGGCCAGTGAAGCTCTGCTCCTAGAATTTCACTTAATATAAACCTTTTTTTATTTCAATACATCTTACCTCCAAGGGACCAATTGTGTTAGATGAGATTCACTGACAAAAGAATAAGAAACTCTGTCTATTTAAGTATCATCCATAAAAAACAAGGTTTGCAAAATAGTATCTTTTTATTTAGATTCTAAACCCTTAATGATAATTTCACAGTATTAAGGAAAACCTTTTATTTTTCATTACTCCTGATGACCTACGCATGAGTTGGAAACGGAGAGCAAACTGCCAGGCCTTTGAAACATATGCTGCTACTCACCTGGTTGTTAGTTCAAGTTTCAGATTAATTAGAGAGGTAGGTTCCTGAAGTGGTCCTGAAAAATAGTCTTCTCAGCAGGAAGGCTTTCATTCCCTGTTTGGGGAGGGCAAACTGGCTCGTAGGCAGTTCAAAGTGTCGTATTGTAGTAAGGTCTCAAGTTTCTTGCAAAACCAAATTCCTAAAGTCTGTTGTGTAGTGCACTAATACAGTTTTAAAGTACTTTTTCTCATGCGTACCTCAACTCTATACAACATGCGACACTGTAAGAACATACAATGCGTTCAGGCAGTGAAACAGCTGCACTCGGACGCAGGACGTGACTAAAAAGCATTGTTCAGATTTATAGATATGTAGAAATATGGCTACTCATGAATCTTTAATAAATGCAGACAAAGACTACCTTGTTCCTTGCCCAAACGTTCCTAAAGACAAAATCATTTACTTTCCATAAAAATGTTCCTCAGTGCAGTGCCCATATAAATTACTCAGCAGACGGCTCAGTAAGTCCATTTCTTAGGAATATATTAATAGCCAGAAAAAAAGTGACATTAATCTAAGGAGACTCCAAGATTTCTGAGGAAATTTTTCTGAGGTTACCATGCAATTACTTTCCAGATAGCCAAGAAAAACAGTATGAAATGACACTTAAAATGATGGTAGCTCAACAGACCAAAAGGACGACTCCTTAAACTGCAGGCGAGACAACGCCTGCTCTGCTAGCCTGCTTCTGATGGCTGCGAAAAGAGAGAAATCACTCCCTAAACTCCACTGATCAAGTGGCTATTAACTAGGCAGGGAGCCTACGGCCACTTGCCCGGATGTGGATGTCTACATGATAGGAAGCTCTTTCCACCGGCTAAATCCCTCCCCGCGCCTCTCTGTGAATGAGTCAGAGCAACGCTCTGGCGCGGCTTTGTGTCTGGCTTGTCTCCAAGAAAAATCATCAGGTGAAGTTGTAGGAGCTGCGGTGATTGCTATTATCAGATTATCACCATGGGATTCACCTGGCACTTTGATTTATAGGCGTGGATTATTCTCAATTATATCTTGAGAATCAAATGAGCAAACCTGAGAGCTCCTGGAAAGTAAAGTCATAAATACTCCCTGTCTCAAAATGTTCCTTCACCTCAGCTGTCTCACACAAGATTTATTATTTGTTTCAAGCAGTTGTTATATTGAAGTTACATTTGGAGGCGGCCAAGCCCATTAGCATCCAAAAGGGGACTCAGTATACCAGTGCGTTAAGCCGCAGTGAATGAAGTCCTAGTTCAAAACATGGTGTATTAGGATACTTTATTCCAGCAGTGGCTTTGAGTCAAGCAACAAAATGAACTGCATCGCCAAAGAGCACACACTTCAAAACTGTTACTGCATCAAAACTGACACCACTTCCAGGTGAGGAGCTGTAACTTCCTAAAATGCTTTTTAAATGTTGCTTGTGGTGGTTGTCCGACCACATCTCTTAGTGCTTTGTATCCACTCTTCTTAGACACTAGGAGAGGAAGTATTCAACTTCTCAAAAAATGTGCTATGCATTCACAAACGTTTTCAGATCTGACTGGGGCCAGCTGAGGCATTTTTAAAGGTGAGAACTCTGTTTGACTTACTATTGTAAATACTTTTAATCTAAACATTAGCTTAATGATGAAAGACTTCACACATCTCTCATCCAAGTATGGATTTGAGCTGGCCGAGAATTCTTGCTAAAGAATCATTTTTCTCAAAAAGGCCAGTTAATCAAAATCAAAACTTGCAAGAGAAAATGAACAGCTGAAACAAAACTTTAACCAGAGATAGAGCAAATACAATTTTTTGTGAAATAAGAAGAGCAGAGAAGGGGGTGAGGAAGAAAAGCAGTAGCAGCAGCAGCTTGATGTACACAGGTACATTACCAGTGTGGGAAAACCAATTTCCAGCCTTTGCTCTCCTTCACTTAGATTAAAGCTATATCTCCTGCATTTCGTTTTTTGCTCCAGTTGGTAAACAACTTGGAGTGAAACCCTGATTCCGCCCGCTTAAAACCCTTGCACATGTGTAGAAAGAAAATAATACTGAATTCACTGACTGTTTACCTATTTCAGGTATGGGAAATGGCAGAGCAGGGAATTTAATCTTTGTCATAATTTTTCCTGGCTATGATCCTAACATACAAGTTACTGTCCGCCCATCTGGGAGCCATCTTCTCTCTGCCTCTCTGCTCTTTCCCCCTCCCCTTTTCCAGTCCTGAGGAGTAAATAAACAAAACTGGGAAAATGTTGATTTTTCACTCATGTGAAGTAGAAAATATTTGAATCTTGGGATATTTAGATTGGAAAACCAATTTACAATCCATAACCTCTGTAAAAAATTTATACACTGCAGAGTCTATATACTAATACCTTTTGTAAAGTAAAGAATTTTGCAATCATGAACCGTTATATTTTCCAGTGCTGGTCTCCTGTCTACCCAGCACAGACAAAACAAAAGACAGGGATATAGGTCTGATAAGATCACCACCTTGCAGTGCTTCTGGAGCTTTCCTTTTTTGAACAAATGACCTTTCTATTCAGTGTATGGGTTGGTGTAAGTGGTCCAGTGCTTCTTACTGTGCAGTTTCATCCACAGAGCATCGACATTAAAGTTTTCTTAAATCAAATTCCCTATCCTGTTCTTTTTGGGGTACTTGAGGAACTCAGGGCTTCTGTGCCTCTCCTTCCTCAGCTGCTTTATATAAATTGATACATATTCTGAGGTGTGGAAGTTTTCATAATTGCTCTTCTGTGTGCATTTACTAGCAGTTAAGGAAAGATGTTTTATGACATTTTTCCTGTCTGGCAGGAGGATTCAGCACAAAGTAGGACTGCTAATGAGTTTAGATTCAGCAGTAGTGCCCAGATTTCTTGGCTAGAGGGCATGCATTTTCTTGTGCACCAGCCATGGAGTGCATCTGCACCACACACTGCAACCCTGGGCAGAGGGATACACTCCATATGAGTCAGTCTAAGAAACATCAGTACAAGGGAAAGAGCTTATCACAGGATAAATTAACCTGCTTCTTATTCAGAGGCAGCTTGGTTATGTTTAATGCCTTTTACACTGTGTTGCCATGTATATCATGGACACTCCTTTAGTGATTACTTAGGGCAATATTCTCTAGGTGTACTTAAAATAGCAGATTCCTGTCCTGTTTTCTCTGATGACAGAATTATATTTTCTCTTTTCAGTCAAAAAGCTTAGGAAATGCACTCAAGCATTCCTTCCCTTAAATGACAGTCTCTTACCCCTCTTCCTGTTGAAAAGCATGTTTTCTTGATTATTTGCCCTCACCATTAAAGTACTTTGAAAATCAGTATGTTTGGGCTGTCTGCAGCAACCAGGAGACTGCCAAATACAAGCACTACTGCTATGTGACGTTATTTAACAGACCTATCCTTTCTTTATTCAGTCATGCTTTTGGGAAATATTTATGCACTGAATTTGGCCAGACATTGTCCAATTTCTCTAATATGGTAGAACATCACGCAAAGGAAGATTCATTTAAAGTTAAATGCCAGCAATATCAAGAAAGGCGTCATGTGAAAAGCAAAATAAAAGGTCTCCAGCCACTAAATGTCTGAGCACTCTGCAATACTTACAGACACATCCACAAGTGATTGAGTAGGCTGACGTGCTGGATTTCTCACGAGGCATTGTTTGGAAGGCGGGATTAACCTACAGCAGTGCACGCTA
The DNA here is from genome assembly GCA_013400035.1 of Rynchops niger. Classification (NCBI taxonomy): domain Eukaryota; kingdom Metazoa; phylum Chordata; class Aves; order Charadriiformes; family Laridae; genus Rynchops; species Rynchops niger. Next base: position 78,226 of record VXBH01002973.1, on the reverse strand, counting down.
TTTAAGCTTGAGAAGCGGCAGCCTTAAGAACATGCAAATGTTTTCAGAATGTAGCCTGGACGCTTTCTTAGCAACATGAGACCTGACTAAACTCATTTCACTGCTTTTCATTAAGTCGTCACATCACACTGAAGGTTGCTCTGCTTTGATGATATCTCATGGCCTGACACCTGAGAAGGGTAAAAGATCCCTCAAGCTGTTGGGCTGCTGTTGTTGACCTCGTATTTTTATCTGGCAGAAGACATCTATGCAGAAGTTCGAATCACTGACAGAAGCACAAACTCTTTTCAGCCCCTACTGTGAAAACACTGAGAAGCCTCACATGCTGCTTTGAGAAAGACCAGAATGTTTTCCTTCTTACCTCCACAACACAATATTTTTTGCCTGTTTTTCATCCTTCCCTCTTCGCACACACAGTAGGTATGCAAACGCATTTTCCCCTAGGAGAGACAAGTGCGGTAGTGTATTGATAAAAGCTTTTCCTTGCCATAAAATGACTCAAATGAAACAGAAGCTCAAGTTCAGACAAAACTGATTCAAATTTTGGGTTATATCTCCAAATGAATAGATGTCATAATTATTGGTCCTACAAGAACAGCCAACATATGTGAGGGATACAGAAAACACTGCCCCACTATACGATATCCCTACACTTTTTCAAATTAGACCTGCTACTACACACAGCAAAATCAGTTTTTACTTGAATTTCAGTGATGAACGAGGCATATTTTGAAATTGCACTGTCTAACCATGAAGTCTTTGGTGCTACTGAAGAAATTGTTTACCATAGTAATACTACAGTACTGTATTGCAGTAATAAATAGTAATAATTAGCATACAGGGAAGTCTTGGAAATATTTGTAGGCTAAGTCATACCAGGTAAATGTTTTCCTAATCTGATATTTAAAATAGACATAAAATCTGCTCCCAAAGCTTTGAGTGACCAGAGCAACATAGGATAGAGAGGTATCGCATATCGGGATTATAGCTTTAAAATACAGAGCACCTTAGATTGTATTTATTACATCGTCAAAAGCACAGACATTCAACTTTCTGTTTTTTAAAGAAAACACTGAGATAGCCTAGAAATATTGTAATTATTAAGAAACCAGCTATACCAAATGCTAAAACACTGAGGGTCAATCACATTTTAGACCACAGCATGTCTTCAAAGGTCATTTTTTTCTATCCAACTAGTTTAATTTTGTTAGCAATATCATGGACACATTCATACAACATGTAGTTTTCTTTTAGCATGAAATAAACCTAATTTGGAAAAAAAATCCTTGTAGTGTCTCTACTGTGTAGTGTATTAATAGTCACACTATCCTTTACAGATTAAGCTTTTTGGCATTACAGGAGAAATCATCTGCTACATACTGGCATCAAGCAAAAGCAGATTCATAAACTCTGCCCTTAATCTCTCTTTCAGTTTTTTTCCAATTAGAAACAATCTTTTGCTGATACTCTAATTAATACTTACACATTAAAATATTAGGCATTATAGCAGAAATCATCTGTTATATACTTGCATAAAGGAAAACTAGGTTTGTAAGCCCTTGCCCTTAATCTTTCTTTCAATTTTCTTCCATTTAAAAACAATCTTTCCCCAATACTCTAATTAATGCAAATGATATTCATGATTAGTTAGTATTATGCTAATCTGAGCCCCAAATTTACCTAAATCTACATGGTGTTGTCTGAGTACCAGATTGCTTTGGGTTTCTAAGTAAAATTACATTAGCCTGCCAGCTGTACAGAACACCATGATAGAGTAGAAATCCAAGCAAATCATCAAGATTACATTAGTTTTGTTTCTTAATGAACAACTGTTTGCATTAGGGATTACAGACAAATTATGGTTTTCCTCTCTGTACCCAGGCAGCCAAGCATCTGTTGAGAAGTTTCATTTTTTTTCCTGACCATCCCTAAATAGATTGTGGAGAGCTAAGGCAGAGAGACAGGTCTAATACTCCACGTAATTGAGTTTTTTTCCATTACAAAGCCATGACCACTCCGGGGCTCACTGCTGACCTCGCGTTTCTCTCTTCCACTGCTGCCGGGAATGCGGGAGAAACCCGAGTGGGTTTGTTTAGAGAGGTATCAGCCACCCGGCTTCTCCTCTCCTCCTTCAGGAGCAGATTACATACCTTAGCGCCATACCTGCTTGCCGCTACACTTCAAGCCCATTTCCAAAACCCTGCTGATGCAATTCCTCCTGCTCTGATATAAACACGGGGCTGCCAAAAAGCATCGTGCATGGAGAACAGAGCATCGGGCTTGTGCCTCACGGTCTGTGTTAATGGAGCACGCCAGGGAACGGAGAGACGCGAAGTTGGGCGATAATGAACATGGTACCACCAAGACTGCTAAACTTTGAAGTGTAACAACGAGGCACGGTTTTGTGTACGTACGTAATTTAGCAGCCTGTTTAAGTTTGCCCCTGTTTCATGTCAAACTGCTGTACCGTGCCTGTTATTACGTTCTGCTTGATTTAATTATGCTCCTAGTGTACAGGTTTACTCATTCTTCCGTGCACTAATCTCATCTCCAGAACTCACACTGTGACAGCTCATTATTGTTGGCAAAAATGTAGGACGCTTGTAGGAAAAGAAAGGCTCTGATACATTCATCATTGTGTATCAAGACCTCCTGATTACAAGATACAAGTAACGAGTTAATTGTGGATCAATCTGTAGAGTGCAGGACAGTAAAGGGTGGGTAAATCACCATCCATGTCTTCAATGACAACACCAAGGAGCAGCAAAATAATTCTGGACAATTTCTTCCCTTGTGTTGAACCCTGTGCTAACATTACAGCCCTCTCTTGGCCTATCCAGGTATCAGACGTATAAAAATGTGCCCCGAAGGACACTGGCACTGTTGTGGAATTTATTCAGAAATCCTACCTGAATATCCTCCAGAACACAACCTCGCTTTCACTTCCTTCAAATGGTCAGTTTAAATAGTTTTAATTCATTTTAGAAACAACATATGAAGTAAAATAAAAATAAAAAAAAATTAAACTGACAGATACCTTTTCTATTTATAGTCAATAATGCATATTCCAGATTGTCTTCTGTACCCTCTCAAGTTTCTAATTGTAAACTACTGCAGAAAAAGACCACTCTACATCTGATTTTATGTTCTGACAAAATGAAATAAATCTAAAAATATCTGCATGTGATGTCTACAACAAATGTTACTAAGGCTATCACGTTATAAAACTCATTTGAGAGTTTAAAGAAAAGTTTGAGTGACTCCCAAAATGCTTTAAAAAATCATTTATTAGGACACCTTTGTTTGAAACAGGTGAGATGCAGTTCTGTCTTCCCTGGGTCTTGTTAAATGCAGCAGTTTAAATTGGAGCAAGACGAAATCAGGCCTTTTAGTTGGAAAGCTGCCTAAGAGCTAATAGAGATGAGTGTTTTTCCCCCCCATGCTTGTCACATTTGGTACTTCTCTACAGACATTTTTTGCTGTTGACAATATACACAGAAAATGAAAATAATCACTAAAATTAGTCACAGAGGGGACAAACCCCACATTAGATGACAGGAAACTTGTAATTACACATCAGTATCATTTGAGATATAGATTTACATTTACAAATACCATATCACAAATAGCAGGCATTATACCCTGTAAATTAAATTATTCACTCCAAGAATAAATAAGATGTTTAAGAGTTTAAAATCCCCTACAATTTCTGCTGTGGTAAGAGACACTGATAAGGCAATTAGATGGACTGAAAATCTGAACGGTTTTATGCTGCTCAAGGTTGATGTTCTGTCAGTTAATGGTACATCAGTTTGCTTATTGATTTGTGAAAGAACGCTAACAATTAATTATATTCTGCTCTAGTATTTGTCAGCAAGATATCGTAAGATAATTCTAGTAGCACAATGGAAAAACACATCTGGATGAAGTGGTGCGAAGATCACTGTATTACAGTAACTTTGGGTAAGAGTTGTTAGTAATTCAGAACTGACATGTCATTGCTATTAATGCATTCAGTTTGTCCTAACGTAAGTTTTTTAACCAATTATTTGGGCAGAAGTATTAACATAATGTAATTTACCTGCGCATGAATAAAAGGACTTCTTCTCCCGTCTCTCGTTAACAAATACTCCTTGTCTAAGGCCACCTCAGCCTTAGATGAAACTCATGATGTTTTCACTTCTGGAATCATTTCCAGGTTCATAACTAGTTTGGCTGAAAAGAACATAATAGTATGACAAGTCACAACACAAAATTGGAGTCAGACGTGTCACTGATGGGAGTAAAGAGACGAACACATTGGCGCCACAGTGCTGCTGGTGGGAATCAACTGAAGTGGCTACTCCAGACTTTATTAATAATTCAAATTAAGCAAACGGCTAACTGAGTTAGCCTCACCTGCCACTCGAACTTGCTAATCATCAAGGACAGAAAATTCCAGGCCCTTGGGACCGTACTCTGCCTCTGAAGAGCTTGAGTTCGAGCCCGGGTGTCAAGCAGAAGCCAGTGCTGCTGCATCTGCCATGGGTGGTGGGTGGATAGATGTCAGCCTTCAGGTCAGATCCATTTAATACCTTCTTCTAATGTGGGGCCCATGACTGGCGGGCCAAATAAACTCATAATATCTTTATGCAGACTTACATAGACTGTATTCTCATTTCTTAGTGTGACAGGACCCTATACTTCTGTTAAAGCCAGGGAGAAGACTGTTCTGTGAAAGTAACAGCTGATGAAATAAGAAACCGTAGTGGTACTGTGGGCAGCAGTCAAAAAACCACACATACAAACAAACAAACACCACCACCATCCCCTCAATATCCTCAAAGATGCAAATGAGAAATCCTTGATTTGCAAATGCACGTGCAGGAACAATATCGTGGCTGGGAAGCTGAGGCAGTAAGCTCTGCTTAGGAAACATCAGCATGTCTGCAGAGATGTTCTGACAGATAAAAACCTCATCAGTCTTCCAGGGTGGTGCAATAAATCTCAGTGGTTTCTGAAACCTTGTTAACTTTTACTTTGAGGTAGCACAGTGATGCCTTCAATATATAGAATCAGCATAGTTAGTTATTTCCAGTGAAAGACTCTTGTAGGATATCCTTTTATTGTTAACTAACAGGTAATTTTAAAGGTGTTAACAAAAGCAGAGCTCCCCAAAACCTGAAAAAGGTAGGTAGAACAAACAAACATGAGTCTGCCAGGGCACATGGAATATGACTGGTCAAATAGGACAACTTGGCAGTGCCACAATATGAAGTATTTCAAATGCTAAACTGGTTTGTTTTAAAAGTCCTCTATTAAAGGCTTCAGTTTGATCCTCTATCCATTTTAAGGGGAACTTATCTGCTATATTGTATCCACAGTTCTCAAGACCAGTATGTTTTGGTAACAGCTTTCATTTACAGACTGCTTACTCTAAATGGAAGATCACATAACTTTATTGGATCAAATTTATTACATGGAAGAAATAAAAAGTCTTTATTATATGAAAGACATCAAAACCCTTATGGCACACTTTCTTGAGCACTGGGAAAATTTGCATCTAGGCTAACTTCTCTGTGCAGAGTCTTTCCTTGACTTACAAAGAATGCATGTCACTTCCATTGGAAGCTAATGTTCTTTGAGATTACCTGAGAAGCAAACCATCATTTAAAAGGATGACACATAGAAAATGTCCCCCAACGGTATCTAATATCTCTGAGAAGCTGACTTTTGACAGTGACAGTTTGAGAATTGAAATTTGACATTGAACCTCTGCTTAACAAAATAGATCTGTCATTGCACACGCATGCTAGTGAAAGGACAGAAGAAGTTAAGTGTTTGCATGACATTGCAAGGTATAAGGTCTGTTAAAATATTTGACTCTGTGGTTTTCTTTAGAATTCTGAGTAGCTCCAGTAAAATTGTTAAGACAGTTAATGGTATCACTGTATAACTGCACAGAGTGGTAAAGCTGTTAGCAGCAGTTGAAAGAGATGACAAAAGTTCCTGTTGGGGTTACAGATTTCATTTGTTCTCAGTGCAGTTTTTAGGTCTTTAAACTGTCTTTGTCATGATGCTATAATCTGAGAGACACTACATCAATTGTAGCTAATACCTAGTCATCTCTTATTTCTAGCAAGTACTAATGGAGTGACTTTCTCACCCTTTTTTTCACTAGTAATTTCTGTTTCTAATTTAAATTGCAAAAAGAAATTGCAGAAACCTTCACCAATCTGTCTTTATTTTAGGTCTTCCATTTCTTTACTGAAGTTGCTTTATTCAAGATTGTAAATCTAATGTCTTAGAATGGGAGCCTGGAAATATATCTTAAAGCGTAAGTACGTTTCCAGTTTTGACTGGAATTTCCCATCTATCAGTATCAGTGTAGAAAACTCCGATTTATTTCTTCAGAATTTTGACTCAACTATCATGAAATAACATCAGAGAACAATTATAAATTTCATCTAGAAAACTACCTTTTTTGCATATTAAAAACAATTATGCAGTAAAGAAAACAGGCACCTGGAAAAACACAGGAAAGTGAAAGAACAGACTGATAACTTCAGAACAGAACAAAGGCAACTTTATTATGAGTTGCATAAGATTCCTGTAGGTCCTACAGAAGATTCATCTACACCAAGGTGCCATAGCTTGCTGGGTACATGCATCCTCAGTCATAACATATGTTTGGATAAGTTACAAAGGAAAAGTGTTATTTAACAGGTACATGAAACACCAATGTTAATTACATCTTGAATACTACAGCTGTATAAATTACAGACAGGTTATATAAAGTACAACTGGATTTTACACGCTGTAGAAGCATGCTTTAGAATTAAACAGTCACTTTCTCCTGAATTCAGCGAACTTTGAATCGATCACGCCTTAAGCCAACACAGTGCACACAGACACGCAGTCAGATGCACGCATACACACAAACATATGTTTACAGTATTGTTGATGTACGGCTTGCTTTGTAAGAGAACTGCGAACGTTGCCAGAATGAGCAGACAAAAGGAGGCACGGTCAGACTCCCAGCATGGAGCTCTTGCTGGATACAAGCATGAAGCACAAGCAGAAAAAGTTGTTTCGCTCAGAAGCCGCTGCAACTGCTAAACACCTCACAGTAGCAAATCTAACGGGGAATGCATAGCTAATGTGCAAGGGACTGAAAGGGAAAAGACACAGAGGAATTAGAAAAATATGTGCTTGTGAATAAGCACAAATATCTTCTTCTTAGTTAAAAGGACACATTTTTTAAAAATTGGCAATGCAGAATTATTAAATATTCTTCACTAGTGTATACAGTTAGCATTTAAATTCCCTGCTACTTCTAAGGTTTTTTTCTTGATGAAGGAAGATTATTCCCCTGTTCCATAGTAAAAGACATTAAGCATTAGAAACAAATGTGCATTCAGTTTTTACAGTTCTCCAGAAAGATCTTTCTGATTTTAAACAATCTAATTCTGAGACATCCTAAGTATACAGAGCACCCGAGCCAGAAATGTAGTGTCGACTGAAATGTAACTGTTCTGAACAAAAACTAAACACGAAATGCTCATAGTGTCTCATAAGCATATACAGTGTGTCTTTAAAAACGATACCTTTTGGCTAATCATTCAGGATAACCATTACATAGTTAATAAAGGATCTTGTTACGTACACTGATTGCATTTTTGTGTAAGTAAGGAAAGCTGAACAACAGCTTACGAATATAACCTTGATCTAACCTTTCCTTTTATCTCCTCCTCCCACTGAAATTTATAGAATTAAGATATTGTGTTCTAGGTCCATGAATAAGCACAGCATGTTCAATATGTCCACAGTTATACCGACATTTGTTTCTAAATCATTTAATTAAAAGTCATTATTGAGAACAAAGGATTCATTAACAAGCTGTACATCTGAACAACTGATGGAGTTGTTGTGTTATGAATATCATTTTAATCCAAATTAGAAAACTGCACAGATGTGCTGCTGCAAAATATTGACATACTGCAACTCCCTTGGAATGTGATTAACATTTGTGTTAAACCTAAAAGGACATTAAAATCTGGCTTTACTAATAAATTTAGTTATCAGAATAATTCTTTTAATGCTGAAATACAGCATCTAAATTGTTATTATTTTTACCTTCATTTGGGATTATATGCTCTATTAATAGAGGTTTAATACTATGTGAAATCTCTCTTTTTAAAAATATTTCTTTCTGAAAGCAAAAATACAGAATAGAATAGAAAAGTGATAAACTTTGTACTCACAAACTTTTTGTTACAAGATTTTGTTGTGATGTTTTGATCATAAAATCAAGCCATTAAGTAAAAGGAAATGTGCAGTATTTGCAACAAAACAGAACCTCCTAGTCTTCTCTGGATTGTCCTTAACACAGACCTCTGATTTCAATACTTTATTCCAAAAGTTTTGAATAGACAGACAATTTTTCATTCTCTATCTCTACTGCACATGGATGTATATATGTATAGATTAGGAAGAAGAGATCTTTTAGAATGTATATTTACACTCTATGGATTGCATGCAAATTATCAGACAACCAGAGACATACATTCAGACTTCAGCACAGAGTTAACAAAATAGCTTTCAATAGGTGGCTGACATGTCAATATTTGGAAAACCTTCCAACAAGAAAACCCCAGCAGTTTAATAACAATGCCATGAAGTTTTGTAAATAGCTACTTAGATTTGAGTTTTTAAATCTGTCAAGTGATGAATTTTTAAATCCGTAAAGTCAATCACAAAACACCATATGACTGTAATGCCAAACTAGTCCTTTGCCATTCATGATGAAGAGACAGTAAAAAATATTTAGTGTTTCTATGGGTATCATCCTCTCAGTCACCCTCATCATCATTCCTCCTCACATTATAAATGAAGATTTTTCAACAAAAAAATTCTACAGTATTTGCCAGCTGTATCAAACACTGCTTGATGTCTAGGTTCTGTCTCTTCACTGAGTATGTTCTTTCCCCCCCCACAAAGTCAAAAGCAAAAATAAGACGATGTGCAATGAAGATGGTGACATTACAACCACCTAAAAAACCGAGAAAACCAGTTAACAATTCTCCTCATGTTTCTGTTATTTAATATATTAAACGTTTACTTTTGTTTGCACCTGGTTGTTTATAGCATTGGCAGTAAAACTTTTACCCTCCTATGTTTTAATAAATACGTCTGTATTGAAGAGAACACAGATGGAGAGAGTGTGTTATTTCTGTTTGGTTTTTCCCTATCAAATATATTTGTTATTATTGTAGCTAAATAAAAGAATCTGAATGAAATAAAGTGTAAGACAGGAAAGAATAGAGTAGTACTACAATACCATACATGGATAACACAGGCTTTACTAACTAAACACTCATTCCACTTAATTTTAAGAGAAAGACAGAATGCTGTTTTCCAGAGAATAGTTTCAACATAATTACTTTAAAAAAATAACTGAAAGAAGCCATTTTTTTAGGGATATTCAAGCTAATTTTCATGTTGAGCATCCATGCTGCAAAATAATTATAAAATAGTTTATCTATAATTAAAAAACACTAAGTTTTGTAATGATGCCTGTCATAATAGCATTTGTTAATGAACTTTTTTATAACTATGAGTAACCATCTTAATGCACTATTTCCTGTTCCCCACGAGGCATTCACAATTCAATGTTTACAATCATTCAGGAAAAGCAGAAGCAGAAAACTAAAGAAGTCTGCCTTTCTTGTTTTTTCACTTGGAACTTTCAAGGTTTTGCTTATACTTCATATTCTTGACAGGAATTCACTACAAATAATTATACAATAAATTCTGTGGTAATATTTTGTACATTATGGCACGGAAGCATACAGTACTTTTCCTTCTTTGACAGAAAATAATTCACATTGTACATGGTTTTATCTTAAGAGTCTACAACTGCAATTTCTAATTTATAAATTAGAAATATGACGCAAAATAGAATGCACAGCTAAAACATAATTTGATTTTCACCCATACTTAATAGTCAAGTATTTTTAAACTCTTTCTAAAGTGTGCATGAAATACACACTTGTGACAGTGAACACTTACATTACCTGTATTTTACAGATTACCATTCAGGATAAAATACTGCATGCAGTGAAAGTATTGATTTGCTTTGCCCTTTGGAAGCAATACCAGCTTACTGAAAGCTACCGTTAGGGAAACTTTTATTAAACTTAAGACATGCTTCTTAAGAAAACCAAGCCTTTGAACATGCAATACTAAGGAAATCTGCTACACCAATATTTCATAGTGCCTACGTCTAAACATCTGTCAGCCACTTTAACAGCTCTTTACAATAATGTACACACTTACAATAAAAAAGTCTGATTAAAGATCTAAACACGAATCTAAACATACTACTACACAGTATAACTCCCAGCGAAAAAGTAGGTTCACAAACCAGCTTTTTTATCATTTACTTTCCTCCTCTGTTCTTTTTTAAAGTAACATGAGTTTTCATACCACAGTAGTTCAACAAGTAGCAAAGGCAGAATAAGTCTCCTTCCCCGCATTCAGAAAGTACAGAAGCAATCACAAGTAGCAAACGTAATTTAAATTAAATACTCCCTGCAGGTATGACACCCTCACTGAAGGCACGTATCAACATCCACCTTTGGAAAGATAATGAAGTCCGTGCAAACCAGTGTAGGAAGGCAGTTACAATCAGAAAGCTGCCTTCTGTCCAGGCACTGGGACGTGCTATTCACTGGTGCTCCCCAGACCCACCGCCCAAGAATAAAGTGCCTATTGTCTCAGCACTGTACTAATTCTGAAAAAGCAGCCCATGCAGTAAGCATAATAATTATCCGGACAAACAAGCAAAGGCAATCAATGAAGGAATGAAAAGGGTAAAAATACACGACCAGACAAAGCAACCCAAGAATGAAATTAATATTCATAATGGAATGCTAGCCAGCAGAAGGTCCCTTTCATGGCATAGCTATTGCATACAAGAGACCATTGTCCACACGCAACAAAATCAGTATATGGAGAAAATTCACGTGGCTCTGCTGAGGAGAAAAGTTTTCGTTCCCAAAACACTTGCTCCTGGTCCCAATGTTTTGAAATAAAGTTTTGGGCTCCTTTGCCCAACAACATTAAAAAAGTTGTCTCTCAGGGTCCACCCTTCCCTGAGCTCTGTAAGCTTTTTTTTTTTTTTTCCCCCACCTCCCCGCTTTCATTTGCAGCTGTATAAATACGAACAAAAAAGCCATGCTCGTCCAAACAAAGAAAAAATGGACTGAATATGCATATCCTCATTAACTAAATTAAATTATGACAAGCGGCATATTAATCAGTAGTTGCTCCAGTTACTGCATTCATTGGAAGGGAGGAGGACTCCAAATTAAGGGGAAGCGTGGGGGACAATTGCATACTGATTAGGAGGCTGCTCACAACATGATACAATACACTTTCTAAATAATTATTCAGAGGAAACAGAATAAAGAGGCAGATTGCTCTATTTTTAAGACCAACTCAAGAACAATTAGCCAAGAGCATGATGACAAGGCTGCTTGCTTTTTTCCCGTGACTGCTTCCACCTCCACATTCTCACACCAACTAGCTTGGCAAGCACTGCAAAATTTGCATTTCACAGGGGAGAGAAACAGAAAAAAAAAAAAAAAAAAGACGTCAGAGACAGAGAAGAAGAAGAAAAAGGAGAAAGAAAAACCTCACGCTGTCCTTGCTACTGTTTTAAAAAGATGGCCCATGCCACTACAACAGCGGAGAAGCCCTATCTATCTGAGCATGGTGTTTAGGAGCTCCACGGAGTCACTGAGACGGAGCTGGAAACTTTGCATGCTCTGAACTTTGCAGCACGTGCATTGCAACAGTGAAGGAGGAGTTCAGAAAGGGGAAAAGGGAAAAAAAAAAAAAAAGCTTCCAGGGAGCAGGGGANAGCTTCCAGGGAGCAGGGGAAAAAAAAAGTTATCACACCAACTTACCATCCACCAGGTCCTGGCTGACATGTCATAGCAAAGCTGCCATTTTATGGAGCTGTCGGATGCTTTCCCTGCCATTACGCTGTCAGCAACCTTCATCAGATGCAGCTCAATGGAAGATAAGACACCTAATCAAGAAAACATCAGCAGTGGCTTGCTGGGCTACATGTAGGCCAATCCTTATCACACTGCATCATGGGAAAAGCTCCTTTATTAGCAAGAACTCCAACCTCACTGATATAAAGACAAGGATCAGGGTTTTTCCCCTTTTTTTTTTTTTTTTTTTTCTTTTTTTTTTTTTT
>VXBH01002973.1:44193-65558 GCA_013400035.1 Rynchops niger | reverse complement strand
CCCGGGAACACACAGGTAGCAGCTGCAGCTGGGTGCAGCAGGGGTTGCCAAAGGCTACAAACGCCGTTCTGGAACCGGACATATGGAAACAGTTTTAACTCTTCGCAAGCAGCCTTTAACGAGGAATAGGAAGGCTGGCAAGGCGGCAGGAGGAGCAGGGGAGGGGGTGCGGTTAGGATTTCAGTGCCACAGACTTTTCCTCCCCCCTCCGCGTCCCTTCCCATGGATGCTCACGATCTCCTCTGCTCCGGATGATCTAGCTGGGAAGGGGGAGGCAAGGGGGTGGGGAACTATCTCAGTCCCTGCTTCCTCCTGCTCCACAGCTTTGGGTCATCTGCCTGTTGTACCTACCACCAGCAGGGAGAGAAGGCATTCCTCCTCCTGCAAGGTTTTCCACACCAGGCTTTTTCCCCAGCGGAAAATTTGCGATTCCCTGAAGGAAGGGCTGGCTTGGAAGAACAAATAATTCTGACTTTATTTTAAGCGGCAGAAAAAAAATGAAAAGTATGTATATAAGCGCATAGAGGAAATCAATAAACCCTGGCTCACATTAAAGGGGATATACAGAAAGAACAAGATTTGCTAGTCCGGGCTGAAGCGATCAACATCAGTTTTACCGCTGCATTGCGGATTCTATATGTGCTTTAGCTACAAGTCCCCTCTGTAGCAAAAAAAAAAAACCACCACAATTCAGAAACTTTTTAAAATTATCACATTAAAATAGCAACTGTAAACAAGCAAGTACTTCATAAACTTTGAATCTCTCTACTGATCATGTTTTCAGTTCATGATCTTCCAAATTTGCTCTGTATTTTACATTTGAAAAGTCTTTGCAATTGGCAGGCTCCTTACACCTATTTGCCATGCACTGTAAGTAAGAATCCAGGACTGCTGCCAGAGGGAGGTGCCACACTACGGCACACGCAGCCCCCACCAGTTCTTTCCCATGACTGTGTTTGCCTCTCTCCACTCTCTCTGGCCTTTTTCCCTTCCATGATGACCACCTCCAGAGTTTATCACTGGTGCAGCTGAGAGCCTGCCGTAGCTGCCCCCGCCGCAGCGGCGCAGCATCGATGGCACTGATGAATGGGGGGGTACCCAGGCACGCACCCCGTTGCTGTGGGATGGGCAGCACAACTCTCTGGCACGGACCTACCGCCTTCAGCTGACTGTCAGAGCTGGCATCCATGGCCCGTTTAATTAGGTCCCGAAACAGCGACAGCACCTAAAGAAATGATTCTCTGAGCAAGTCCAGAGCTCTGGCAACAGAACAGCTCCGTAGCAACGCCAGGTGCATCAAAAGATTAAAATTCTTTTCCCTTCTCCATGTGCTTGCTGCCTCAGCTTCTTTTTTAAAATACACTGATGAGGCCAGCATCAAAAAAGCCAGACACTGAATTAGTGGAGGCTCGCTTCTTTCTCGCTTCAGCAAGCTCACAGTGATGAATAGGAAACTGAGAAAAATTTGGATTATCGTAAGTTCTGCCTATGGTCAGGCGCTGTGGGATGGCTCAGCACACTTACAGAGCACAGGAGGTGCTCACTCCCTCTGGCTCAGTCCCTGGTTTGACATCCTGGTCACACAGCCTGGCTTTGTGGTAAACATTGTAAGGTATGGAGAGCACCAGCAGCAGAGTTTTATCCAGTTGTCAGTAGGCAGTGTACAGTCAGATATCCTAAATGGTCCCAGCCCGAATCCCACTAACTGGCTCCTTGTCATGGTGGGAGTGCACACAGCAGTCAACTGCCGGTGTGAGATAAACCTCGGACACGAAGGGAACTACTGCTCTCTTTCACACAATAACCCCTAGCCCCCGCTAACAAACTGCAGGGAAACCTGGGACTACTGCGAAGAGGTGGTTTTTCTGTTGTCTCTCATGCACTGAAGTCTGATCGCAGGTGAAGAGGCCAACTGCTTCAGCCACTGATCTGCCTTACCAGGGCAATTCACAAATCCCCGGCAGCACTGTGACGGCTGGGAGTGGGAGCCCACGCTTTAGGTAATCATGAGCCAGTTCACAGTGCTTAAAAGAGGATAAAAGTTTTATCGCGCTTATAGCTAGCTGAGAGATCCCAGGATGCTCTCAGATGCCCAGCCCACAGCAGATCCGATCTTGCAGCATCCTCTTCCACCACGCCCCACGCGATCAGTGGAGCCGCTCCATCCCAGAGGAACACAGCTTCGTGAAGCTTCAGGAAGACTACGGCGCATCTCCTGTAGGCACAAACACCACATGGATATTCTCTTCTCGTGCAGCCAGGAAAGACAGATTTAACGATGAGCCCTCCCTTCTGTTGCTGCCTGTTGCCTACTTGCATTAGCTGAGGGCAGAAGGGGGATTTCTGGCACCCAGAAGAACAACGCCTGCAGGGCTGGTCAGCGTGTGCTTCCCGTATGGAAGTGCAGCTCCCACGCCTCCTCCTGCCTGCCGGGAGGTCTGCCTTTCTCCCGGCCATGCCTGTTTCGCAGATGGGATTTTTTTAAACGCTGTAACATGTAGGAAGATCCTACGCTGCTTGAAGACAACAGTCATACACAACACAGGGAGGAATAAGTAATTGGACAAAATTTTTCAGATGACCTTTTTTTTTCCCTTTTAGGAAAAGACAAATTTGTGAGGGAAGCATATGGTATAGCTCGTTACATAATAGTGATGTATTTCAAGGTTATTCAAACTTCCGTTTTGGAAAAAGGGTGGCGGGGTTTTAACTGGAATAAATTAAATTTTTGAAGTGAGTTAGATCTTTCAAGTGAATTTTTCAAGTGAATTTGAATGAACTATTTGCTCTGTCTGACACTATTTTCTTTGGGGTAAGCGTCTTTTCACACATTTTCAGTGGAACGAAAGAAGACATCAAAATCTAAAATTTCATAGAACAAAAATCTGGTTCTTATTTAAGTGAGATCAGATGCAAGCAAGCTCATCCATTTCTAGATACCTGTCTTCATAACACATTAAGAAAATAATTGCCTGCCTGACTTTTCCACAAGGGTTTCAGTTTTTGTCAGGTTTGTTTTCTCCAGGCCGGCTCAGATTTTGACTCTACTCAAGGGGACATTCCCATTTCATATCCAGGAGGGAGCTAATGAAGACCGCCACACATAATGAGCCCTCAGGAATCAATTAGTTTCTTTCCATAAGGTCCCAACACCTACTAACACAGAGGCTCAAACAAAGAACTCACAGTACGCTGCTCTGGAGGATACGCAGTGCCGGCACAGCGAGACCCAAACCGGTAATGTAGATTTAAGTAATTACAGAGAGCAGGATCAATGTTCAGCTTTTGGGATGATCCTNTTTTTTTTTTTTTTTAATCCACTACTAGAGAAGTCCTTAATTGTCTTTAAAAGGAAAATAAAACAACTCAGTCGTTCGGAAAAACTCCTCCTGTTATTGTAAGTCTAGAGTAGCATTTTTTTCTCTGGTGGATAGAGACAGCTTAGTGTTCTGAGGCCACCCACGGCATGCAGAGACCCTTCCAGCGCTGGCAATTCCCTTCCCACGACAGTCAACACGCCTTGTGGGCAGACACAGATCACGGCTTGTATTTACTAGGAAACTTTTTATTAAGCCAGCCATCAGTGGAGCCAAGCTGTTGGTATTAACAGCAGACCACAGCTACAACCACAGACCACGTTCACCCACTGCCTCCCGCACTTGCACGCAGGCGTCACTGCCAGGCTGAGGCTGGGAGACCATCCCCAGATCTTAACTCAGACATGGGACGTTGCACTGACGCACCAGAGGCTTTTGAGTAGGTTTGGGAATCCCCTCCAGCGATCCCTTGTTTCACCAGGTGCACGTATGGCCCTGCCTCAGCCCTTCACGGGAGCCCAAAAGGACTGCTGGTCTCCAGAGTCTAACAGCTCTCAGGAGAATTTCACACACTGCCCCGCACCACGTACACTTCCTCTCTCCTCAGCTGTTTTCAGGTAAATATTTTCCGTCCATAGTCATTGGCACCTACAGAACCCATTTGCATAAACTTACACAGAGAGGTCCTTTATGGCACCAGGATTTTTCATTTCTATTAAGGGAGCAGTAGGTGGCTACAGAAGCCTGACAATCCACTGCTTGTGGACTTTCACTGAGTTATGTCCCCTGGAAAACATCAATTTGATGATTCCTTCATAATGTGGCAGTGGTGGTGGTGGTGAATAATTGCTATTAACTTTGCTTAGCCTTTCTATTTTTCACATTTGACATTAGTAAAGAGACAAATAAGGCTTTTCAAAATGAAAAAAAAAAAACAAACAAAAAAACCCCATGGCAGCGTTTGCCCAAGAAACTTCTTTGCTGATGGCCAGAGTGATGAAAGCCAGTGTTCTGGTGAAGTCCTTTACTGGGCATTTTATAGGCAGACACTTCCCCTTAGGACTTTCCTTCTTGTGGATAGACATACTTCCTCTCTTCTGGTGCTCTAGAGTGCCCAAGAAGTGGCAGGGTACCTCCAGGAATGTGGAGATCTCCATAGGCAAATCACAAACAGTCCTGGCTAAGAGGAGCCAGCAGCAGCAGCAGCAGCAGCAGGAGCAGCGGTGGCTTCACTGAAAGTAATAAAAAAAAAGGCTGACATGGGCACTGACTGGTAGTGTCCTTCCAATATCCCTCCTTTTGCTCCCATCACGAGTGCCTAGTAGTTTTCCAGGCAGAACACAGCACTTTTTGGGAGAGGCAGAAAACGGCAGGTGGCAGGTGCCATCTGGGGGTGGACAAGCTGGCTTCCAAAAGGCCAAAGACCTGGTGCCCAGGCTGATGACGTTTGTGAAAGAAACTAATGCTAAACCATTGTTTGCAAGTAACTTTTTGAAGTCATAAATGCTAAGTGGCGACTAGCAAAGCAGATACCACAAAACCGTTAAGTGAAAACTACTTTTTGAAAGCACACATCAGTCAAACTCAAAGACAAATATAATGGTTTAATTTGAAAAACTAATAATGATATGATTTCAGTAGGTCCACAAAACTGCTGCAGCTTGGGTGTACACTTGTGTGCTATCATAACGTGCAACGTGGGCAGGAGACAGCCAGTGGTGGAGACATGCCCAAAACTGGAGGGTTCAATTGTACATTCTAAATCAGCCCCAGACAATGCTTCATTTGCATTATTTCCATTGAGGTAATTAATGCACAATAACGGAGCCAAGGCACAATAAATCAAAATGCTAAAATTCTAGCATTCTCTTAAATTTATTTTTAAAAAGAGTTTATGAAATTCAATTTGTGACTTTTTTTCATTTCTAAAAAGCTTCCCCATAGTAAAAGCATTATTCAAAGATGGAGGTGAAGTTACGCCTGCCGTTTTCAAGAAAAAAATTGTTTGATATTTAAGAATTGCGTGTCTCACACAAGTGTTCTTTATTCACTAAGTGCCCTGTTTCATGAGGAGGGTGGCCGTTAGTGTTCGTAGGATAATACTGCATCCATCTCACTTGTGGATTGCATTTCATCCCCAGGAGCCATGCGAGAATCATAGAAATCTGAATTGTATCCCCTGAGATTCAGTGCTATGAAGCCCAGTAATAAATGGAAGTCATTATGCTGCTTGTTCACAGTCTCCTTAGAAGAAGGGACGGATTCTTTTCACCGTCTCTTTGAAGAGAGGGGCATACTGATAGGCTTCATCAAATACACTGCACTTTTGTAACTGGATGTGGAGGAAGCACTTTGCTTGCAGCACATCTCCAGATCAGGGCCTGCGGAAACAACCTTATCTGCCAGGACCAAACCCCCGACTTGGTCCTCACTGTGAGCCGGCAAGAACAGTACAACCCAGAGGTCTCTAGGGAAATCAGTGCCCTTCCCCCAGACTTCACTGCAAATCTGGCCAAAAGCCAAAAAAAAAAAAAAAAAAAAAAGAACAAACCTCATTGCTCCTGCTCCCCNTTGCTCCTGCTCCCCTTTCTTAGGGCATCTTAGGGGTGATGGGGATGCTGCTGCCCCTCAAAACCAGCACCCGCCTCTAGGGCAGGCATGCCGCTTGTCCTAGTCAGAAACCCTATATGCCACACAAATATCATTTCCCAGCTGGCACAACTGCCGCTGTTGTCTCAACTAGCTCTACCCCATTTCTTGCACATCTCACTATTTTTAACCAGTTCTTGACTTCTCCAGCATAACGCAGTTTATTACTGGATGTATCAAATGCTATAAAGAAGTCTAGATGGTTTTCCTTTATTTCACATGCCTTGGAAATCAACTATCTGAGTTGCCTAAGAGGCTAAAAGTAGGCTAAGAGATCTTCTTCTTGCTTTGACACATCCCCATTTAGTTCCATTTTGCATTCACTTTCACAGTATTAATTGTTCACAATGTATCTTTTTACATTTAGCATAAGTAGTGGTTTGACACTGTCCCACCTCGTGAGACCCCCCCTGGAATACTGTGTCCAGCTTTGGAGCCCTCAGCACAAGAAGGACATGGACCTGCTGGAACAGGTCCAGAGGAGGGCCATGAAGAGGATCAGAGGGCTGGAGCACCTCTCCTATGAATACAGGCTGAGACAGTTGGGGTTGTTCAGCCTCGAGAAGGATCCAGGGAGACCTTATGGCAGCCTTCCAGTACCTGAAGGGGGCCTACAGGAAAGATAGGGAGGGACTCTTTATCAGGGAGTGTAGTGATAGGACGAGAGGTAATGGTTTACAACTGAAAGAGGGGAGATTTGGGTTAGGTATGAGGAAGAAATCCTTTACTGTGAGGGTGGTGAGGCACTGAAACAGGTTGCCCAGGGAGGCTGTGGATGCCCCATCCCTGTAAGTGTTCAAGGCCAGGCTGGATGAGGCTCTGAGCAACCTGATCTAGTTAAAGATGTCCCTGCTTACTGCAGGGTGGCTGGACTAGATGGCCTTTAAAGGTCCCTTTGAACCCAAACCATTCTATGATTCTATGACGTGAGGGGAGCCTAGCTCCAAGACCTTTGCTGCCTTTTCTTCCCTTTTAACTAAGGTATTCCTTTTGGTTTTCACCAGTCAGAGGTGGCAACCTTTTGCTCCCAGTTTCATAGTCTTAAGAACATTGCTACTCATTTTGCAATTCTGTGTGTGGGCTTCAGGGGCAGCTCTCCCTAAAGCAAGCAGGTCTGACCCTGAATCCATAGTCACCACATATGTTGCTGCTTTTCTTCTATCAGATGGTTAGGTGTGACGACTACTTATTCTTGGGTAAAGAGATGTGGGGTTCATTCAGGACTAGCAATCACTGCTCCTTATCTATGGTTTGTCCAGCTAACCTTGTGGTATGGCAGACCATAACTGGGATGGGAAGAACATGATGGGCAACTGGCTGAAGGACAGGGATGTTCCCATGTGGCTGAGCACCAGCTCGGGGCCCTGACAGCAAATGTTTGGTGCTCCCGGGGCAGATGGATTGGATGTGGTGGGTGTCTTGGTTTGAGTGCTGGGCAGTGACTGGTGAGAGCACAGCTGGAGCAGGGAATATAGTCTCCAACAGTTTTACTTGATGAAACAGAACTCCTCAGGAAACAAAAGACAGAGAAAGGAGAAGACACTGTTCCACCTTCCATCTGGTTTCTTCCAAGAATATTTTTATTTGGATTCTGTATTTCATTCAAATGTTTTTGCTGAAATGACATAAAATGGGTTTGATTTTAGTTAGACATGGCACAGATAATAAAGTCTCTTTCATCTGGGGGGCTTCATGTAACTGTGCGGCTGGGAATAACCTAGGGATATAGCTGTAGCTACTGGCTTATCTCTGAGTAAGATTTATGATTATCTTCATTCCACCTGGCTGCGTGGGTAGTAATGCTTAATGATTTCCCCATGATGATCATTTTCATGCTCTTTCACATCCTCCTGCAGTTCACAGTCTGAAAGCCTGTTTTGGTTGCAAAGAGAAAACTACAGAGGCGGGGGTTCAGCTGTATGCAGTGTTTGGCATCATTGCATGGCTGCAATTGATCTCACCCACTTATATAACATAGTAGAGGTGAGAAAAAGGGGAGAATAAGCCAGGACTGGGAGAAAATCTCATATGTGAAAGATCTCGGAGTTCCATTTTCTACTATTTCCCCTGGACTGATTAATGTTCTTGACAGCATCTTCCAGCAAAACAGTCACAGAGGTTGTGCTATTCAGGAACTGAGCATACGCCTTCCTCAGCATAAGGACGATTCTTCTTTGGTCCCCCAGTAGATCGCTGCTATCCCATGCAGGAGGTTTAGAAGCAATCTCTGTACGTGAATTTTGCTTGCAATGTCTTAGCAGGTTTTTTTTGGTGCCAAAGTGTCTGCCCAGTTGTTAAAAGGCTTGCACCTGCCATGATCCCCTCTTCAGTGGGGTGGGTGCCAACACATTCCCTCCTCCTCAGTTCTGGTCAGCAGCTGGTAGGTTGGCACTGTCCTAACAGTCGAGCTGACTTTAGCCTGCTGGAGCCTGCGGTAGGCCAGCCAGGTGAGCAAGGGTCAATGCAGATGTATTTTGCCTGGAGTTTTGGTGCAGGATCACTGGACCTCGAACAGTTACCTGTCTCATGCCAGAGGGGAGGGCTGAGTTTTCCCAAAGCAAGCACTACCTGGACTGAGTAGTCTTCAGTATACCCCCTGACTACAGGCATGTGATTCATGTACCCATACATAAACAGTATGTATACATACAGTACATCCTGGTACTGTACTATTGTGATTTGATCCAAGTTTTGGCCTACTTGGGTTTTTGGTTTGGTTTGGTTTGGTTTTTTGCCTTATGCATGTATTTCTGTGTCTTCCTTTTGTCCAGTTTTACCATAAAAAAGTTAGCAAACTGTGGATAGAGCATGAAGTAATCCAACAAATTGAAAAATCCACTGCTGCCTTATTAGATACCCCAGGAAACAGCACCTGTGGTGGATGAGAAGTTCACAGGGAGCTCAGCAAGCCAGCATTAGGAGAAGCTAGCCTCATTTCTTTCCATTCGTCATCCTTCCGTGCCCCAGTGGAGCACAAAACTACAAGCTATGACAGAGAACAGCAAGCTATGCATGAACGGAAAGAAGTGTAAAACTTAACTCAGCTCCCACCTGGGAATATTATTATCTGTCTGAAAACTGCTCTGGGTCGTCAGCAGAGACTATTTTTTAAAGCTTTTTTCTGAAAGGCCTTTATGTAATAATGCTGCTCTATTGATCTACACAACTTACAATTCTAAGGACTTATTAGACAAATTGGATGAATCATTTCAACCACCTAGGCAGCACCTCTGGGTGATAAATGACACAGATCCTTGCCTTCAAATGCCCATCGGTCTTTGTGAAATAATTACACAAAATGTATAGATAGAGACAGCATATCTTGCAAAGAGCTCCCCAAACTAGTAGAACTGCAGTTGCTGTCTTCCTCACAAACTAAATTTCCAGCGCTTTTTTGCCATCTATTTTATATGATAAATAAAGAGAGCTCAGATTACATGGCGCTGGTTTTCTGCTCAACTCAACCATTGTAATACAACACAGACCTCCACATCAAAAAACTTTTAGAATTATACCCGACAGTCCATTTATGATACATTTGCCAAAACCTTTATAAGACCTAACAATGACAAGTGGACATGTGGAGTAATAGAACAGCCTCATCAGATTTCTCCTAGATGCAGTCACACTACCTTCCCTTCTGCCACCTTTTAAGTCATACATTAGTGTTGTTTATCCCATGTATTATATAAGGAAGTAAATTTCTCTTCCACCCACAGCCATAATTTTTCTCCCAAAATTTGATGAACTGAAACAATATGCAAAAAAACAATAGTTTCTTCCTTTACTCAGAATCAGCCACAAATTACTGTAAGAAAACCTGCTATTGTTGACTTTCTCAAACAGAAGAGACGTAACTCTTGAGATAGTGTTTTGACTAATACTACTATGTATCGTCTGCCTTTCAGCCTAAGTCAAGTTCTACTTGGAAGAGTAGTGGTTTTGTCTCAGAGTTCTCTAACACTCTGAAAGTGTTCATATGCGTCCATACATGCACACTGCAGTGTACAGCTATAAATTTGGCTTGCTAGTACATTCAAACAAAGAAAAAAATTAAGAAAGGCTGAGGGACTTGGGTCTTTTCAGCCTGGAAAAAAGAAAAGTGAGGGGGGATCTCATCAGTGCTGATAAATACTTAAAGGATGGGTGTCAGGAGGATGGGGCCAGGCTCTTTCCGGTGGTTGCCGACAACAGGACAAGAGGTAACGGGCACAAACTTGAGCATAGGAAGTTCCACCTAAACATGAGGAGAAACTTCTTTCCTTTGAGGGTGGCAGAGCCCTGGCATAGGCTGCCCAGAGAGGTGGTGGAGTCTCCAACTCTGGAGACATTCAAAACCCGCCTGGACGCGTTCCTGTGCAACCTGCTGTAGGTGACCCTGCTCTGGCAGGGGCGTTGGACTAGATGATCTCCAGAGGTCCCTTCCAACCCTACCATTCTGTGATTCTGTGACTCAGTGTAAGAGTCTTGCTGTTTTGAAAAAGGCACACATGGGAAATCTGATCAATCGGACACAACTGTGGCTGAAGTTCAGAAATTCCATCAATGATCTTTTAATTTCATTCATCAGTCTTCTTCTTTTAAGTATCTGTAGTTTCGTCTGACTTGAAATGTCTAATTTTTGAAAATTCAGATCTCTAGGGATTTTGCAGGAAGACTTGGGAAGAGTGGACTGCACCCATTCATAACTCAGCGATTCCATGGGGAGCCTCCAAGGAGTTGCGCTTAACAGAACAAAAGCATCTGAACTGACAGTAGCAGAAAGGATGAAGGGACTAATCTTCACATGCAGGCTTGCCAACAGTGCCACTGATTCTTGCATCTCTCGTTACCACTCTGAACAAGAGTCCTTTTGGTATTGGAAAGAATTCGGAGTCATGCCTTGGAGGAACAGCTCTTTATGTCTCACTCAGGAAAATTAAATCAAACCAGACATGCACCTTCATCCCTCACGTATCTAAATGCCTACCCAGATTTACTTTTACGGTTGCTATGAATATATGGCTAGCCTGCACAACTTCCTGCCATGTTTTGGGAAGAATTTATCAAAACTTCTTCTGTAATAATGCTGCACTTTCTTCTTTCTTACATACTACAGGGAAAAGTACGAGAACCAACATCACTGATAGAAAGTTTTTGGTAATATATTTGCCCTCAGTTGAAATGTATAGTCAGAATTCTTGCTTCAAGTGCCAAAATCAAAATGGGGTGGACAAGACACTTCACATTTTGAAATCTTTCTTTGCCAATTATTAGGGTTTTCACAGGTAATTTCATCACTGTTTTTACCAATAAATAGCTTTTACAGAAAAATCGTTCAAACATATTTCATTGTGGCCTGCTATTAACTTGACAAACCTATCGCGTGTCACTAAGTTATTGACTTTCATGCCCCATGCAATACCACCAGAGACAAACTAATAAAGAGACAGGGAGTATCAGTGATAGTGAAGATAAAGGCTTACTGAAATAACACATGCATGGCTGCAGCGCTGTTGAAAACAATGCATTTTGGCAACTTGAGGTCTGGGGGCTGCAAAAATGTCATTTCAGAACTCTTTGCCAAAAGCAGAGCTGTGTGCCTAAGTAGAGATTAAAAAAAATAGCGAACAGAAAGTCACTTCCAGTGAGAAGACAGAGTGAAATAACCTTGATTAAAAAATGTAAAAAACATGGTGTTGAAAAATTCTTCAAAACCAAACATTTTGTTGTAAAAAAAAGTCCAATTTAAGCTCTTATTTTCTAATGAAAAGGCCTATTGTTTATACTTTCCATCTAGAGCTAATCAGCACAAAATTTAGATGTTCAATAGCATTCTGATTTCATTGAACAGTCACAAATCAGTTCCTGAAAAATTATTTATTTAATTCACTTACTGAGGTCAGACGTATCTTTACCCTGGAGAGCTGCAAGTAAATCCATGTTTATACAGCAGATACTCAGAGAGGCACTATGTTGCTGACATGCCAAATTAGTCCTAAGTTCTCATTAAAAAGGTGTATGATGCTCACATGGTCACATTCCTTCTCCTTTGTCTTTTTCTGAGAAGCTACAGAGGTTATTGTATTGACCCTGTAGGACTTCTCCATCCAAGTGCTCAATAGAACAGCAGCAAAACTGTGTTAGCGTTTCACAAACTAATCCATTATGTGACTCTTTCAGAAAAGTATCTCTTTTAGAAGAGATTTCGCAATGCTTCAGTTATTAACTCTTGCTTGTCTTTTGATATCTGCCAATCTAATCATCCACTGCCTAATTGGAAGATGACAGAAACGTGGAGTACTTGAGTTTCACCTGACATCAAGCATATGTTTCAAGTGACAAAAATTAAGAGTCCTTTGCCCTGAGAGGAGTTCACAGAGTCTGTCAGAGAAAAGAGAAACTCCTGCTCAGGTATCTCACCAGGAGAAGCAGATCAAGCTTCCTACAGGGGAAACAATTCCCACCTGCGTGACTTCCACTGTGTACAGAGCCCCCTTCTCCCTTCCCCTTACCAGCGCGGGAGCCAGCTCCACCACGCTCCACAGCCCAACTGCTTCCTCTGTCGTTACGGTGGCGGTGATAAATTTTATCTCCCTGACTTCATGAGACCCTCTCCCATCTCCAGCTACAAGGAGAGGCTGCTCTGAGGTACGGAAGATGGGGCTAGATCTCTCCATTTGTAGGGAAGAGCGAGCAAGAAGGAAGAAGGGGCGCAGAGCCACGCTGCCACTCATCGACTCCTCCAGACCCCCATCCCCACCTGCTGTGCCGTGGCTCACCGTGCCGTGACTGCCTCTACCTGAAAACAACACTGGGTTAAAAAAACACACTTTTCCCCTCAAACAGGGTTCCTGACTCTTCAGGATGCAAAATAAAGAACACTTGGACGGGTGGAAAATGCATCGCATCTCCTTTCCCTGTCCACATATGTTGCGGTGGCTTCTCCCTCCCCAAGGATCTGAACATACAACCACCTGTTGTATTTTCCCCCTGTAAGACCACTTTTTCAGAGTTATCAGGGTGCGAGATGCTTTGACTAGTCTCAGAAAAAAAACATTCTCAACTGCTGCGTTCTGGGAGTATTAAGGTAGGAGGACCAGGAAAGCATAACCTGATTTTTCAGTGTCAGGTTTTAATACACTGAAGTAAAGCTGGAGAGCTGATCCTTCTTGGCCACAAGAATTCTTACCCTCTCTGTTTGATGAAGGTGTTGTACTACTGGTGAGTAAAGACACATACAGTTAAAATTTCCAGTCCTGGCTGTTAGTGACAAATAAGCAGAATTCTTCCCCACCCATACACATGCTGCATTTCTGGGTTTTTGTAGAAATATGCCCTGAATATGCATCTTCTTAGGCTAGCCAATTTGGATGCAAAAAGGTATTTTCAATTTCCCTACAAGCAGTTTCTGTATTAAAGGTACGTACATAAAACCCCAATATTTTATTTGAAATAAATTTAAATCTTAACATCATCAAGTAAGGAATACTCATCGGTTACATTTTTTTTAAATTTTAATCCAAATTCAAAGGCAGAAAACTAAATACAGTTTCTTAGATGATTTTTCTCCTTGTTCTAGTTGTGCATCATCAGTGTGTCCAAAAACTTTGTCAGCATGAGCTGAAAAGCACATATACTCCAAATTCTAGTCACCTATGCAGTCCTGGACGTCAGGCAGCCCAAATTCCTTATCTGACCTGTGGGATAGAACCGTTTCTCCTGAAGTGGATTATCCAGGCTTCTGTAAGGGAAGGGACAGTACTCGAAAAGCGTTCAGCATGCAGTAACTCAGATGGTAAGATTAACAATAAAGAGCACATACTGCACATTGTCTGTCAGGGGCCTCGATGACAGAGTTTGCATCCATTTCGGAGATGAGCTGGGATGGCACAGACGACACGGCTGTTAGCCGCAGCCAGAGGAGGTGTGGGAGTGCAGAGGAGTGACGCCGGTCTCTCAACTTGTGTCATTTTAGGTGCCGTCACCACCCTACCTGACTTCCAGCTTCTGATCCAGAAGAGGAGTGGCATCCCAAAAAGGTTGCCATGAACTTGCTGGATCCACCCCATTGTCCCGGCCACGTTTAGGCGTCTGTAACAGCAAAAAGCACCGGTGTCAGTCTTCACTTTTCCCTGCTTCTAGGCAGTCTGGTGCTGGGCCTCCAAAACCTGCTGTGCCTTGGGACGGACCCCGAGGGCCGACCACTAGGACAAAGAGCGGAGGGTTTACCAGTGACTAAGACAAATGTTAATACATAACCGCAGTTTGGATGCTGCCACGCTAACTAATTTTCAAGCAAAAGTCTGTAAAAAATTGCCTGATGAGCAGCAAGAGAAATAAGAGGAAAAGGTGCGTCAATGAATCACGAGTGAAAGGATTCACTTCAGCACTTGTTCTAATCTAAACAGGATCATAAATACAAATATTTACAGACCTAACTGTATCCTCCAATGAGAATAAAAGGTTTGTAACAAAGATTATTGAGCAGTTCTGATCTGCGTATATTTTGGGAGGTACTCTGCACTGTCTTCTCTTAATAGTTCTCAGGACCAGTACCAGTTTAAAGCCAGGACAACAGATCACAAAAAGTGGCTGTCTGTAAGGCCTCAAAACTGAGTGGGGATAGTGCTAATGGGGACTCATAAGAAGCAGTATTAGGATTCATATCATCCAAAACATGAACCAACGCACTCTAAAAAAATAATTTCCTGTTAAAATTTTCTGAACACAGTGATAAGGGAACAGCTGATACAGTTAATAAGCTGGACCTAATTCAAAAGGATTTGCCTTGTTAGAGCTAAATGCAAAGTTACACAAGGGGACAAAGAATGCAGCTAAATCTGGGGAACCATAGCTTGAATTTAGAAATACAGTCGGCAAAATCCCAGAATGACACTGCTGCAAAAAAAAAGACTGAAATGATCATTGAGTGAAATAATCAGCAGATCAAACTGAAGTAGGAAGAGGGTTTTACTTCTGTGGGTGGCATTGACCACAATAAAGCTCTAAATAAAATGTTATGTGTGTAAATTTCCTTCAAATACCATCACACGGCAATACAACTGCTTCTACAGTCACGCCCTTCAACAAAACAGTAAGTGCATGTTCACTTAGTTTATAAAACAAATATACGGCTAAAAGGCAATTTCATTTTATTTTACAAGTGAGTTTTGGTAAGGCAAATGCTAACTGCTCAAAGATTCTTCCAGACAGAAAGAACAGCACAAGTCCCACACATTCAAAGGAAAAGATTAAAATTAAACTAACTGAAGGATCAGGCTCCCACGGTAACTGATGGATATCCAGATTCTTGACACCTTGAGGAATACTCTTCTAGGAGACTGAAGAGGAGTTGAATAAAATCATATTGTCTGTTTTTTCATAAGCTGGTTAAGATCTTGAATTTACAACATATTTATGCATCTGTTGTGATAGGTGAGCAAAGACTATAAAAAGTTATTTCCAGAAAAGAGTTCTGCACTGCAAACATGGCCTTGATGTCTGAACAGATGCACCCTGTGTCATTGGTCCACCAGCCTGAGTTCTTGAAAGGAAGAACAGCTGGAAAGAGAGACAGTAGAAATTTTACAGTTATCTTGGAAAACCAATTGTCTGTACTATGATTGATTTCCGCATTTCATCTTCTCTCCCCAAAGAATAGCAACTCCTTACAAATCTATGATGCAACTAACTAGCGCGGGAGGCAGAAGATACATTTCTGTCAGTAAAGGAGTATAAATGAAGTATTTGGAGAAAGGCAGAAAGACTACTTCTCAGCAACAAATACCTGTCACGGTACCTTAACCAAACTTTTCTCTTCTGAGATTGCACTGTTTTACTCTGCCTGTGTGAAACGGCACGTTTACATGCTACTTGAAGGGTTTTTTTGGTGTATATAAGCTAAAAATACGAAATCCTACATAATTATTAAGACAAGATAGCTCCCTCCTCCCTTCTTTAAATGCCTCTACAAATGCAGCTGCTGGAAAAAAGAGTCGATGAGTACTTCCAAGTGATAATTGTTTACTCCTCAGTGTCGCAGGCTGCTGCACTTGAGCGCACACCTTACCCCCTCGAACGTCCCCCCTTCCCAACAGCTCACTGTTCTGCTGTTGGGATCTCCACACCTGCCCGCCAGACCCTGCCAAACCGACCAGCAAATTTCCCATTCCCTCCCCACACAAATCGTCCTTCATTTTCTCTTAGACAGGTCTCCTCACCTCTCCTGCCTCCTCACCGACGGCTATCAGGAGAGCTGCCAGTCCGGCCGGGGGCACGAGGCTTCCGCTGTTCCTCCCTTTGCAGGAGCACAAGGTGCTGCTGTAGATAAAAGCTCTGCCTTTCTCTTCAGAACAAGATTTACCTCCCCTGACAGGCCTCTCGCCTTTTTACTCAGCAATCAGAACACACACCAAATGTGTTTTACAGAACATTCTTTTTCAACTCGCTCCAATAATTTCTGATTTTACTACCTGAGAACAATAATGACATTATATGAATTGAAGAAATGAGGAAAACTTAATGGAAATATTTTCTGCAATTACAGTATTTGAAAATAACTTTTCCTAGGCCTCAAAATTTTTGTTTTAAATGCAGCAAAATATAAAAAGATTAATTAAAGATATCTGTGCATGCGTCGACTCTAAAAAGCAAACAAGACATGAATAATGAAGGCTGACAGACGTTCAGGAAGCTGGAAGGTTGACAGATGTTATTTGCACATCAAAATAAACTTTCAGGAATTAAAAAAAAAATAAAGTAATGCACCTGTCTGTCAACATTTCCCTTTCTACAGTCACACCTCAAGAAGTGCGTCTCAGAATATAAAGCCAAAAATACAAGAGAACTTTTTCTTCAGAATAGGGTTATTTTTGTTTGTTAACAGCACTTCCAAAGTGATTTTTAAAAATGGGATCCCGTTTTCCCAGAATATAATTTTGCAATTTTATGCTTCTGTATAGATGGCATAAATTTTATGGCCCCAAATTAGATAAAAAATATTACTTTTAAAAAGCAAAAAGCCAAAAGGTAGAAATACTTCTGGAACTAGGTTAGTTGATGAAAATTCCGACACGTGGCTTTCCTTGTACCTTACCAGAGGTAAATAAGGTACACTTGAGTTGCTGTCTGTCCTTCAGTTACGGTACTACTAAAATCGTACACCTGGATACTTATTTTCACAGACATTGTGGAAATTTATTCTCTAAGATAGTCACACATCCATCAGATTACTGAGAACCAACTCAGAGCCTGGAGAAATCTTGGTCTTTAGGAAACCCAACCGAAATGAGTGTTAGATTCACTAGTCAGACTCCTCAACCTTGAATTTTGTGGAAAAACAGTCTGATTTAAATATGTGATCAACATCAGCATAGTAAGTTGAACTAAGTTATCCACAGTAGGTAGAAAGCTAACCTATGTTCAGTCGCACTTGCAGATATTACTTGCATTTAATATTTAACAAAAAAAGCACAATACTTGTATTTTTACTTAAAGTCCCCGAGTGTCACTGAGGTGTACTTTTTTTTTGACTGGTCCTCCCTTGTTCATTTGATCAGACATTGCTGACAGAGAGCTGCAGTGTAAAATTTTCTGCGAAGTGTGTTACTTACTGTCTTGTTAAAATACACTCAAATCCACTTCCTCTTCACAAGACAAATTACTACTTTTTTAATGAAGTATGAAATAGGAAACTTATTTTCTGATACTTCTGACTTCCTTTTGGCAGTATGAGGATAGAAAGTAAAATCATTTTTTTATTAGAAGACATTTGGTGACCTGTCTTAACTGGAAATAATGACAGAAAATCAATTTAGCAGATCAACTTTTTGAATTCTCTGCTTCTCCCTCCTTAGCCTCACTGCAGAAGCATTACTAAATGACAAAGCCTCATCAGGCATAAACATATGGGACAATAAATCTCTTTTTCTTTTTTTACCTTGTTGTTTCATTCACTCTAAAGCTGGAAGGTTTTTGTGACACAGCTATGTATTCCTCCTCCAACTGTAACGATGCCATTGCAGACCTTAAATTTCTTTCATATTTATCACAATATCGCAAATGATAGCAAGTATCAAGTTTGCAAAATTACACAACAGGGTTATCTTCGACACTTGTGATTTTCAGCATCATTCAAAAATCTTTGCATCTCCTGTGTCAGAATATTTTGTGGAAATAAAAAAGTGACAGCACCAAAACTCTTTTTGCCTCGGCATAACTCTGAGGCAGAGAGCACTTGTAGTCCTACTCTGCATAGAGGCAAAAAGAAATGGAGACTGGACGCAACAAGAACCTGCTACCTGGTCCCTAGAGAAGGATGTTACAGCACTGAGTAGTGGAGTTTTGACCTCCAGTGAATTCACCGTGGAAGCCTGGACTTTGTGAACAGCAATCTTGAGTACCCAAGATGTGCTGGAATTACTCGGAGCCCGTGGGAGCTCCCAGTACCCCAAGGAACTGCTCTGACTGCAGTTCTCTGCTCAAAGCTCCACACAACCATAATGTATCGATGGCTGCTCCTGTATCCCGCCCACGCACCCCAGCTGTGTCTGGGCTGCCTCATTCGAAGGCTTCAGGGAAGGATCCTGAGTCCTGCTGGAGGGCAGCAAGTGTGCAGCTCCTCGGGGCAGTGGGGACACATGGCTCAGGTCGTCCTGGAAGCTCTGGAAATCCAGTGTGGGGTTACAGCCTCGTCTTCTGTGCCAGGGGATGTGGCAGGGCGGCACGTGTTACCAAAGACAGGCCTCTGCTTTGTTTATAACAATATGCTAACTAAAATGTTGTTTGTTTCCTACTAACCTTCTTACTGTGTGAGAAAATAGTCACTGAGATAATGTTACGGATAGTGATAATGAGGAGACAACCAGAAATAGCTAATCACCAAGGATGGGATAACAAGAAGTAGTTAATCACTTCAATGTTCTTTTATGCGTCAAGCGTGTACTCCTGTACCAATTAGGATAGACCTGTGGCTACTTCAAGGGACATCCTTATCATCCTCAAGAAGTTGGCAAACTTACAGTAAACTTCTACTGTCCTGAGATGCCTCAATACCTTAAAAGGATAATGTGAGGAAGGGTCTCCTTAGCCAAATGACCACTGAGACACTCATGCTAGCGCAGAAGTGTTTTGCCGATGCAGCAAAATTCGATACGCATGTGCAAAAAGACTATTCGGTCATCTTAATGAATAGGTAAGTCTAGGTGGAGTTACGTGTTAGGTAGGCGGAATTACAAGAATCTTTTGTGTATAAGAATCTTTTGTGTATAAGTAATGGGTGAATATCCCCAGTAAGGTCTGCTAGGTTTGTGGGTTTTCCCCCTAGCACCCGACGTCGAATAAAGCAGTATCTCCTCTCTGAACTAATTTTGGCTTCGAGAACTTTTATTCCAGGTGACACAGGCATGCACGCACGCACGGCAGCGCCCCAGCAGGGTATGGCAGCTTTCACCTTGGGCATTGCAGCTCCACCCAAGAAAACCAGAGGTCACGCAGAGAAGTGAAGGCAGATCCTCCCAGTCCCAGACGTGCGGCCTGACCCCATGGGTTAGCGCCCATTAGCTATCAAAAGAAATTACCACATTTCAACCTCTGTCAGGCTCAAATCACTGCATTGTCTGCACCTACACCACGCGGGGGTGGGGACGGGGCGGGGGGGAAGCAGAGCCACTGTCCCAAATGGCAGCCAACAGGCTGTGGAAGCAGGGATTTTGGGCGCAGCTATAGGAAAGTCCCAGCTTCGTGGGATTAAAAAAAGTGAGGTTGTGAAACATATCCTAAACAGCAAGAGCATGCTGTATTTGGGGATAAATTATTACTCAGGCCTGAAAGAGTCGTTACTCCTCAGCAGCACCTGTCCAGTTCGTGTTATGTTCAGCTCTGTGTGACTAAAATGCAGTGTTTTGGCTTACTGCATACAAAGCCTACTGCTGCACGCGTCCGATCTGAAACTAATCCTTCAGCAGAGGGCATGTTTTTGAGAGGGGAAGCCTAATGAGAAAAATATTGTGAAACTAGAGGACATACAAAGAATGTGCTGTGACTGATACAAATTCTGGCCTGTTTTTTTTCAAATTAGCTTAGCTGTATTTTATTCAGACTAACACATCCTCCATCCTTCCTCGAGCCTGTTTACTCAGCTGGATATCCACAGGGTCCAATTTTCCCTCCAATTGCCCTTGCACGCTAATATAACTGTGGCTCGTATGGGTAATTGGTCAGCCTACAGCAGTGTTCACATGCATTTGTTCATCTGCACTACCTGGCAGCCTCTTAAAATGAATTTATAGACTCAAAGTACTGTTGAATACTTTGTTTCATTCAGTTTATAAAAGGACAAAACACATCAAGAAATACTTCCAGAAGCTTTAGGCACTAAAAATACTGCAGCGTACACATTAAAATTATTTTTACAGGCAAGCGGGAATAGATCTCTGTTTCCACACATCAAAAAGAAGGCACACACTCACACAAGTTGTATCTAATTTGTAAATACTAAACTAAATAAATTTCATAGCAGAGACCAACCGTATTTGAAATTATTACATGGGGAAAAGAGGTCCATTGAAAGTTCAGACAAGAGAAATTGAAATTGTTGGTAGCAGGCAAGAACATTTTCTTTCTGGAATACACACAGAACACAGAATTTTACAGGTCGGTTTTACACTGCTGTGGAAGGGTCAGTATGGAAGTGATTTTTATTACTGTTATTACCAGAATCCGGTTCTTGGGCTGAAACAGAAGACGCAAATTCTGTGCCACAAACCGTCATCATGTAGTTTGTGCTCCCTTATTCATGAAGTGCCACAATTCAGCTATTTTAATCACTTCCTTGCAGGCATAACTGCTGGCTTTCTTCTTTGGGTCATCGTTCTTGTAGTGAATCTTCCCAGGTGTCTAAAGTCTTCCCTTTCTTTCTTCTAGAGCTGAGACTACTGCTCACACCATACCCAGCAGCTTCTATTTAATTCCTCTCTGCTACATTTTACTGTGGCCACTAATACTTCTGCACTTCTTTTTACGCGTCTGAATCCAGTATCTCATTTGAAAGAGACCAAAAATGTGCAAAACACTCTGCATTGAAATCTGACATAGATTCATGTGCACACCAGAGTTGCTGATTCAGATACATTTAACTCTCTGAAAAAGTGTTCCAAGAATGATTAGGTATGATAAAATACAGTGCATAAAAACATACAAGACAAAGACTAAAAACCACCCACTTCTATTTTTGCAGTCTGAAAAACAGCGATTTATGTAACTTTTAGTTTATACACACATCAGAGGCTGCTATTCCAGTAGGGGTTATGGAGAACTGTAAACTCTGTCATGGCATAAATATGCGAGAAGATGCCTGAGTCTCCTGTGCTTGTACCCGCTGATCAGCACACTTTAGAGATTTTATTGTTTTTACCTTAT
>VXBH01002973.1:0-44123 GCA_013400035.1 Rynchops niger | reverse complement strand
CCAAAGGAGAGAAAGAAACTTTGATATTTTTTTTATTTAAAAATAATGTTCTTTAAAAATACAGTACATAAGAAATCTCAATAGGAATGAAAAAATAATCTGTAATTTAAATCAATCCAAAAAGAAAAAACCAGAAATATTACATGAATAAAATAAAGATAGATAAATGAGAGACAATTCATTGTTTCTCAGCTGGACATACTCTTGCACTTTTAGATTTGATTAAAGGAATACCAGAGCAGGTTTCCCTATTTTGATATTATTCAGCCATTCACCTCATACATTATCGATTCAGGCACAACCAGTGTTAGACCTCATAACTTTCAACAAGTCCAGTATAAGCACTTTTCAGTATTGTCTGAAAACAGTCAAGATGAAACAAAGACCAACTTAGTAAAAGTCAATCACATGCCCATGTGCGAACTACAAAATTCAGAATGCCAGTTTACAAAGATCAGTACTATTTTGCTACCTGGCACTTAGATTGAAGCTGTTAAGGACACAGAGTGATAATTTTCTATCTATAAACTACACTGTGATCTACAGTATATCAGGCTTGGGAATGTGCACAGAAATACTCATTGACCCAGAAACACACATATATTATAATTGCTTTCACATTTTCTAACTCAAAAAGCACACGTTCTACTGTAAATCTGAATTATTCTAACAGTTATACAGCCGACTCTTAGATGGCAACAACTTTGGTGCAACAACTGACTTTAATCAACTCCACCTTAGTTTGGCAAGACACAAGATGCCATTGAGCAATTTCAGCAGAACTGAAGTCCCAGGCGTAACACCGGTGCTTCAGTACTTCAATGAACCTTGAGGTTCAAATGCTCAGCCACTGAGAAAGTAGTCAAAAAATCTTTTGAAGAACGACTGCAGAAGTCTTCATTCATGCCGTGTGTTGCATAATTACAGACACCGTATTTAGAGTTAACGATTCTTCCTAAAAGTGACACAGTGCATCACTTGACATCACTCAAACAGTTTTGAAGTCACGGTATTTAGACTAATTTAGAATTAGATTCAACTAATTAGTGTAAGAGAAGTAATTAAATTTAACATTACTAATGCAGGAGACAACTCCCAGTATATTTTCTGCACTCTTAAGTATTAAAATTATTAATCTTAAAACCCACATAATATAAAACAGTCAACATGACAATCAGGTGCCTGACACACTGTGTAG
Source organism: Rynchops niger (assembly GCA_013400035.1). Lineage (NCBI taxonomy): Eukaryota > Metazoa > Chordata > Aves > Charadriiformes > Laridae > Rynchops > Rynchops niger. The sequence continues at coordinate 42,925 of VXBH01002973.1, read as the reverse complement.
TAGTAACAATTATTTGTACTGTATTATATATATACTAATTATATTTTGATATAATCAGCATACCAAGCAGGAGTTTGTCATATTTCATCTGTTTTAAATAACTTAAAACAGCACTGAAATAATCCTTTGTAATGCCTGTGTATTTTCAAATACGTACATTCACTGAGTCGAAGATTTTTAATAATTTGTATAGACAAATATTACTAGCGTTGTATTTTACATATAACATTTCCTAATGACTGTAAAGATTGCATCTATATTTCAATTGCCATATCAATATAATTACTTGTTTTATCCTGAATACAATATGTGAAAGTGAATCCTGAATTATCCTGAATGTGAATAACAATGTGATTTGCCATGACATCCCACCAAAACTTGGTGTTTTATTAACCATGCGTTTATAAAGTAATGAGTAAAAATAAATTATCAGGAATATGTGAAGATCAACTCAGAACACACATTTTAAAACAGTTATGTCTGTTAAGAAAGACTGATCTATGGAAGATTAGGTTTATTCTTAAAATTCCAAGTATGTGAGAATTCAAGTCTCGCAAATGGGCCAATTTAAAGAAGTCATTTTTTGGCACAAGAGACATGGATCTCCAGCTGCTAAATGTACCCGTGGCAGCACCAGAGCATTGCATGTACTGGCTTAGGTCAGGAGATACTGACTGGGGCAACAACAAGGTAAAAATAGCTTGAATTATATACAAAATAATGCTTAAGGTTACAAAAAGATCCAGCTGTGCTTTATTAGAACTAAAAAAGGCAGCACTTGTTCAAAACCCATAAAGAGGTGTGACTTCCTTCTGCATATTTCTGTGTACAGAATCCATAACAGATTTCAAATCTTTTAAGCAACTGACTGCTTGCTCTCAACCCAAACTCAAATGGAACCAGAGAACTTGCAATCAAAAATTACAATTTTTTTTTTTAAATTAAGCCACTACTCCATATCTCCACACCTTCCCAGGCTACTCTACCACAGTGTCTCTTCAGGCCAAGACAACATGAACATGACTGCAGGTAAGACTCTACGCTGCTGTGTGCTCACTGAGAAGACAGGAAAAGAGCCATCAAACTTGAAAGTGAGCAGAGGAACGAACAGAACTCATTCAAGGTAGTAACCGTTATGGTATAGAATTCATGACAACAGAAGTGGTTTTGTCTGGGTAAATGAGATCCAAGTACCCCCAAGAAAGGTTTGATCTCTTACATAAATCATGATGGTAATTGCTCATAAGCACCACGTCTTCCTAGGTCAAGGAAATGCTTCTTGATAACATTCTCATTTGCATTCTGTATTGACCCTTCCTACCATGTAGACATATTACTGAAATACTGAGTGTCAAAAAGCAAAATACTTTGGACAAAAGATCCAGAGCTGAATGAGAAGTCGTTATCATCCTGATTTTATGGAAGATGCTATTTGCAGCTTCAACCTCTGAGTCACCAACTGAAGTTATTTTTAAATCTAACTCCCTCTTTTTCATACACAAAAAAATTCATCATGACATTAATGCCAAGAATCAACTACTCAGCAGTAAAACTAAGTTAGCCAAACTTGAGCAAGTCATCTGCTTAAAACAAAGTGCAAAGTAAACTTCTAGAGATCTGGGACCTCTTGTTTAAAAGGTCCTTCAAGGATTCACACTAGTTAGAACACCACAAAACCTAAGGGCGATCAAAGGATAATCTCAAAGTGTGATAAAAACGAGCCTCTACCTCTTACCTGACCACTAACGTGATGCCATTGGGAGATAACAAGTTGAGGCCTACCAGGACTTGAAAAAGCACACTCACTACACATTCAACCTAGTCAAGAGCTAGCAGAGAGCACAAAGTGGCTATCAAGTATGACTAACACCAATTTATATTGAGGGCAGAAAAGAAAAATCCTTTCAGAGGGAAATGGTCCGACTGAGAGGGGACAGGCCCTGAGAAATGTATACATTGGGCTTATACTATGTATATAAAAACCCGTCTAAGATCATTTTTATCAGTGCTGCTGGATAGCTACAATGCTCAGTTAGATCACCTCATTAGACTCAAGCCTTTGTCCCCAGACTTTAACATCAGACATGAGATTTTGCGTTGAAACAAAAGCTAGTAATTTTTTGAAGTGCAAAAACCAAAACAGTACCCTTTGTCTTGTGACAGTTAACTTTCAATCGGTTACAAGACTATGAATAAAAGTGTATTCCTTACACACAATGCTAAAAAGATCAATTTATTATGCTTGCACACACAACACAACGGTAGAAGTACAAGACTGATGAGAAGTACTAGGTGGTGCTAAGTAAGATCCACATTGTTTATTCAAGTCTTATTCTTCAGAAAGCACACTTAGTTTTTGTTTTAGGAATAGCTTAGAAGTGCTAATACAGTATTATTGATGGGAATATATGTAGAATAAGCAACAATTTTTGTCCAGAAAGATCAAGACACCACCATACAAAGAAAACACTTTTAAGGAACACAATGATATTTCCAGTTGGGATATTGAGACGAGCCAGTCAACATTATTTGTCTTAATGATATGGTCGTTCCAACAAAGCTACATTGGCTTCTTTTTTGTAAGCTGCAGCAAAATCGAGTGTGTGGTAAAGACAAAGGGTGGAGATAGATAGCCAAGTTAAATAATACATCTAAGTGACAGCATCCTCAAGTACATGACAGGAACACTCTGCTATAAGTGACGTACTGCTGGCAGGAAGGCTGGCCAAATATGGTAAATAATGCACTGCAAAAATAGTGTTTCCTGTTAACTATTTCAGGTTACCAGAAAACTCATCTTATTATCGTGTTTCATCTGAATGCAAAGTTGACTTCAAAAAGACTCTCTTTCACAATACTGCAGAAATGCTGTCTTTGCCACCTACATTCCTGACATTGGCATACAATGGCACAAAACAAAGCATGAATTCATAATTTCTGAAAGGTATCATTTACTGAATAAAACTGGATGACTGTAAAATGAACATTGAAAAACATCATAAAATGATGGCATGTGTATTTAACTGTGTAACTCCCGCTCTTTGCAATCTAACTTCATTTGCTAAACTTTGGTAACGAATCAAACAATTCTTTTGGCCCCATCTCCATTTTCTCAGTGGTTTTATGAATCTTCCCTTCTCATTACCCCACTATAGATTCAAAACAAGGAGGAAGCTGCCTCGTTCAAAATCCATCCTACCACTTGGTTCTTAGACAGTTTCTCACTTGCGAATCCTCCTCAAGACTGAAAATGATCAGAGATTTCAGCTGCTCTACCAGCTGTTCAGTGGAAGCTGTCCTTCAAACCAAAAGATCAGAGGAGCAGCTGGTAAACATTATTTAATGTAGAATCTTCTATTTTAGACATCAAGATTTATCAAATGAAATCTCACATCTCTGATATTACAAGAAGATAGCAAGGTAGCATTCTTTGGACCTACCGGGAGGTACCCCGTAGTGCAAATAAACCAATTATTTTCAAATGTTTTCAGGTTGTTTTTCATCAGTGCTTTGACTTCTCTTTGTACCCCTCAGGAAATCAAATATCGTTAACTTCATAGCCAATATCCACCATGCTTAATAAAGCATTTGTAGTTCTGATGTGATATTAAGATGAAATTCATTAATACTGTCTATGAAATTTTTTAAACGAGTAACAATGACAAACACAAATTACTCTTAGGAATGCAGTTTCTACTAAAACAAAAAATCATGAAGGGGAGCTAGAGGGAAGGAAGTGGGATTTCAAAGTAAAGGTTCGATGGAATTCAAGGATCTCAAGGTTTAAAGGATTTCAAATTAGATCATAAAAGTCTACCTGATCTTTTCCTGCTGGAACAACTCTCTCTGAGAACCAGTTCCAGAAACATTACTCTAATAAACTAATAACATGATAAGGTCATTGGCTAAAAGTTTAAAAAGTATTTTGATTACTTTTACACTTTTGGAGGCCTGTTGTTCGAAGAATAAAGCTCAGTGCCTCCTCAACAAATTCTCCCTTCTCTCCTCCATGTTCTTGAAAATGGGACAAAAGATAAAGTAGCTGCCTTAATCAGATTACATATTGATTCCTAATGTTAAGGATGAATGGGAGGTCGAGAAAAAATATATCTACCAAAAAATTCAACAATAACAATACATTTGAGAAATTGTGATCTGCGAAATTACCATGTTCCATTGAGATGATGAATCAGGTTCTTCATCTGCATTGTTTACTTAAATGTATACCTGACACTCCAGCCTCAAGGTTTGTCTTTTGGCCATTTAAGTAAGCGCATTAGAATTTACAGATTTGTAATTTATAATGGGTTGTTCAAGAGTTGAATGGTTCTGAAGATTTTCTAGGCAAACCCGTCGCGCTGCACTTTCACCTGTGGCAACCCCGGGTCTGGCTCCGCTCACCCAAGACGCTCCCCATCCCCGAGAACCGAACCCCACGGCCATCCCAAACCCACCCAATTCTTGCTCCCGTCACCCAATGCGTCATCATTGAGGTGGGCAGGCGGCCACGCATGCGCGCTGCCGCTGCGCACCATTGGCCGACAGAGGGGGCCGTGAGAGCGGGGGAGCACGCGGTGCCGCCCGCCGTGCGCCCCCACGGGGGACACAATCCCCCCACCCCATCCCACCCCATCCCATCCCAGGCGTAGAGGTTTGCGCCCCCGGCCCGTGGTGCGTTGAGATGAGTGTTCGATCCCAACTGGCTTCTCTATGGGGATGGTACCTCCTTCCGCTGGAGAATAGCGGAATGTAGCACCGCGGGATGACATCATCTTGAGCTGCTCTCAAGGGATTTTATCCCCACAAAGCAAGTAAAAATTAACGGCCCCATGACTTCACCGGATGTCATGTACAAAAAGTAATTACATGGCTTATAACTGAGGTTCCTACCGTCGAGCAGATTCTGTATTACAGATTTGGTTCTGCATTCACAGTTAAATTAACTGAAACAATGATATCAGAAAACAGAAAGAATACTCATATGCCCCCACAGGGAATGTATCAAGAATAGTTAAATTCTTGATCCTCTTTCTTAATAAGCTTCAGAACAGTACGATCTGCTAACTATGATAATTGATTAAAACAGATAGTATGTTTTGCTTACGAAACGGACTTAAATATTGGCACGTAAGACAAAACTGCTGCTATTGTTCTAGGTGTTTCACAGGGATTATAGTAGTGGAATTCCTTAAAAAGAAGAAGACTGCCATTACTTTATAATGTATATGCACCTTCTTTTTAATTGCAAGCCCTGATCCAGCCTTTCCATCCACTTTCCTCAAGATTCCTTTTGTTTAAATATTGCTGCCAATACCATCCTAAAGACAGTCTAAACTCACGTCTAAAAATGCTGTGAAAAAAAATGGTTGAATATTAGGCTTGACATTTAACTGATGAGAATATTGCATCTATTTTTAAAAGGACTGGAAAAGTAAAGTTGGTTCAAATGTTAGAGGTTTACAAAAGCTTAAAATTCAAGTGATTTTTAAGATGTATCTTTTAGAAGTTTCAATGAATCACCAAAACCTTTTAATTCAATGAAGGGACACCAACATTGGCAGTGACCATGTTAAGATTTTAAGACAGCTGATTTAAAAATCCACTATGAATGCCACTCATAACAACTCTAGCCCTTCTTTTTGAATGAACCATTCACAAACGAACTATTACTCTCTCCAAACACAACCTACATAAATTACATCCTGGTTTTGTGCCTTTCATTATCCTGTTGCATGGCTGTCATTTCAGGTGGATCCTAGTCCCGTTAGACCAGACAACAAAACAGAAAACAGCATAACTGAAAACGCTGAAGTTGTGAATTTCTCATAAAAATTCACAGGACTTTCAAAAATTATCTCATGCCCATATTTGTATAGATACAGAGGGCTATAGTAAATCACATAATTTTTCCAGATACAGCAAAGCTGAGCCAGTACTCTGGGATCCGTCATTTTACCAGCTGTAATCTTAAGGATGCTTTCTTTGGTTAACTACTTCCACACATAAAGGGCCCAAAACAAGCTATCATACATCAACGTAGTACCCTATTAAAATAGCTCACATTTTTTACATGTTAGTAGCAAATATCTGTATTTAAGTATAAATATTTTTAAATATTTTCACATGTATTTCCAACATACTAACAGACCAATTCCAGCTAATCATGAATGCACAAAAATTTATAACTTTATTGACAATATACTCTTCTTTATGGTACATTATACTAATTAATTGAATCTACTTTTTTTAAAAAGAAGTCATTCTAATATTTGCACCATAAAACTTTTTTGTTGAATTATTGCAAAGAAATCCTTGGAATATAGGGAAAACATGCTTTCTACCTGCATATTTTACCCTGGAACATTTCATCGCTTTTGTTGACATAAAGACATGAATACTTTTCACTAAGATCACATCTACGCAGAAAGGTAGCTGTAAGATGTAAGATTTCTCTATATAAACACATACATTTTTGTTTATTTATAAAAACCTCTCTGAGGAAGGTTTAGGAAGAACTCTGCCTCAGTTTTAAATGTTACCTTTTACAGTGCAGTTGCTGCAGGATAAATAAATGGCAGTATCAGTGAATTTTAAATGCATGTAGCTGAAAAAAGACATGAACGTTATGTAGACAGACCTAGTGATAAAAAAAAACACTTAAAAAAATTCAAGGCAGAATAAGACACTTCGTGGGAAAGCTAACAATCAATGTAAACTTCAGTGTTTCCTACCAAAAAAAAATCAAAATAGGCAGTATCAACTAAATAGTATAAGAGTGCGTTACAGTCATTTGGTTTTGGTATTAAGCTCAAAGACAAAAGAAATCCCTTTGGAAAGCTAATGTGAAAGCAGATATGCCTAAAGTTAAACATACAACTTGTACTAATCTCAGAACAGAATCAAGACCGCTATTAAAATAAAGCCTGGGGCACATTGTGATACCTATGATTGGCGGGAGGATTTTAATTGACTTGAAGACTGTCACAGTCCCATTATCATAAAACCTGTAACGTGCTTCCAGCATGGAGGACCCATCTGTGCCCACCATCCATCTGTTCAGACGTGATTGGCAAAGTGGTAGGGAACTCGTAGTGGTTGCCTCTGCCTGAAAGGAATAAACCACAGGATCTTCCAGTGGGTGCCAAAAACTTCTGAGAAGGTCTGCTGCCATGGCTTTCGGGGCCTTGATCTACAGAAGACAGCATTATTAGTGAAAGACAGCACGCCCACGGTGCACTTCAGTCAGCTAGAACAATGCAGGTTGGCTGGGGATCCGTTACTGGACTCTGATGAATTGTGTCCCAGCATCACAAATACAGCTTTTCTCTCATTACGGCACGCAGCTGAGACTTAACTTTGGAGAACAGAAACTATCGGTGTCATCAATCAACCAAAGGCAACTTTTGAAGCAGAGGAGAACCTCAGAATCAATGAAATGTATGTCAAGACACAGCAGAAAGTGTCTTTTGATCTACACTTTTGAAAGAAAATACAGTTCCACTGGCTTTGGGTAGGGAAGGAATGGGAATAACATGAGGCTACTTTAGGCACAACCAATATTAAAAGATTAGCGAGCTGCTGCTAGGGATAAAAAGTACAGGGCACAGTACCATGCAAAATAATCTTAACAAAGTGCCTTCCGTTCCTTTTCTCTCTCACATAGCTAAAAAAACCCACAACCAGATACTCCTTTAGCTTGTCAGCAAATAAAGGTAGAAATTTTACAGCACTTACATGTCTTCACAACAGTTTGACATTTTTTCTATACTTGTAGTGTCCTGTTGAAGAAAAGAAAACACAATTAAATAGTATTTAGATTCCTAACTGTTAAAATATCATTATGAAAGCAACTAAATAAAGCAGGGAATCAATTCTTAGCTTACACTGCTTTGGCGTTAGTCCAGTGGGTTACATATTACTCATATACTGTATTAGTTTTAAACAGCTGTGAGATTATATGCACAAATTTACTCAGTCTGTTAAATGACTTTTACAAACATGATATGAAACTATACTGTGTAGTTTTACTATGACAGCACATGACACAGAAGGTCAACAAAAACTTACAACATTATTACAGCTAAAATTAATTCAGATATTACAATTAATTTATGCAACATCTAGAAGTAATGTAAGGTAGACTCTTGCTATACTTTTCTTCCAGACTTGGAGTAGTCCACTGAGATAACCACAGGAAAGTTTAGTAAAATGCAACTATTAACAGATGTAGTATTTTGAAAAGCAGGAGATACTAAGAAATTTTAGAATAGTTATTATTGTGAGTATTATAATGCAAACAGTGACACTAGGAATATACCATCACTTTCCATAGTCTCTACAGGTAAATACCAAATATAGAAATTATTCTCTAAAAATGTAACAAAAACTAAATACTGTGCAGAGTGAAGGCACCCCTGCAGCTTACAGTAAATTAAATACATACTTTACTTTTCTGAACACGATCAATCTAATGAATCACAAGGTTTTATAATTAACAAATCAATTTAAGCTTAGATCGTCCCCAAATAAAACTTTTAAAACTACCCGTAATAGTACTTTTTTCTCGCTTTTGCACTATATATAAAAAAAAAAAAGTTTGCTTTGAAAGCATCACTTCAACTCCACAGTTTTAGCATTTTCAATGCACATTCACAGTTCATTATGTCCCAAAATCACTCATGAGGTCCAAAATACAGTAATCGAAATACTTCTCGTGGTTCCATCGCCTTTTCATGGCAGCTTGGTATTTCCCATTGCTGTTCATTGATTTAGGCATGCACATAATGCACCTGTCAGATTACACTAGCGTTTGAATGAAACCAAGAGCTAGTCTCTATTGTCCCAGCCATACAGAGACACAAGGGCTGTGGTTTAATTAGGCTGTGACTTCATTGTCATCTGGAAACACTACCTAGCAATAAAACCATACTGTGTACCGATTGTTCCTGCCATCAGTGCATCCAATTCAGTGCAAGCACTGCTGTGATTCTGCCACCATCTTTCAGAAAGTTCTGAAGGTGAAGGGTGAAATGTGAGTGGGAAATAATGCACAGGAAGCTGCTTCCCTGCTTCAGCAGACATGGGTGGCCTCAGCTCCTCTCCCAGATTTGGTACTTCTGTATCCACTTCCTGGCTCTGATGAGTTTTGGAACAGGATCCCTTACCACATGCTAAACAGCAAAAATCTTAATTCTGCCTGCAACCTACCCAGCTGAATTCCAGACGCACTATGGCAAAGGAGAGGCGTCCCCTCTTCTCACAACAACCCACCAGGAGGCACAAATTCTCCACTCTTTGTGCAGAGCAGGCATGCCCACCACGGACCACATAAATCATTCCGGCCCCATCAATAGGTAGATTTGAACAACCGCTCAATAGTGAGAGAGGACAGGACTGGAGGCAGGAGACTGTAAACACTCTCTGTTGGTTCGATTCCCATAGATAAGCTGCTTCTCCTCTGCACCATATGGGCCTGTCTAGCGCATTGCCCCTCACCTGCCACAGGTGGCAGGGAAGCAACACAAGGCACAAGCCATTCTCCTTAGTGGGGCAGGACCTGACTCCACAGCCCGGGGACACTCCGCTTCCTTGGGCCCACTTTTTGTCCAACTCTGGTCAGGGAAAACACCACCTTTGCTGACAACAAAATCACACACAGCTCGCTGAATAAAAAAGGACTGAGTAGGCACAGATACTACTCCCATGCCAGTTCCGTGGGGTTGTAACAGCATTTTCATGAAATGCCATAGCTCCTTCCGTAACTGCAAAAATATCTCAGCTCTCAGAATTATCCTCTGGTCAACTTAAAGCTGTTTACCTGATAGTACAAAACAATATTGGTATGTTTGAAAGCAATGATTGCTAATGATTTTTCGTACAATGGTAGCAGGCTAGTCCAGACTATAATTGATTTCTAGCTATCAAAGATTTTTGCCATCGTTTCACAAAAGCAGCCTTAAAACAACTTTGGGTCCAGAAGTAACCTAGCAAAACAATACCTTAAATATGGCTTTTTGCCTTGTTTCTCCATTGTTTATTTATTAATACGTTTGTACTCCTCCCAAAATTACTAAATCTGAGATTTTTGGAGGAATTCCCAGGTTGGGAACTGGTGGTTGTATTTCATTTAATTGTTATCATGGCATGTTATCAAGACCTGAAAGATGCTCATCAGGGTCTGCTGCCCTCAAAAATGTAACCCATTACATTAATGAACAAAGTCAAAGCACAAAAACAGGAACTGTAGAAAATTACTGTAAGAAAAGACTGTCAAGCTTCCACACCTTTAAAACATACTAAGGATTTTAGTTGATTAGGAAGTCAAAGAAAGTCCTCCCTTCCTTCCTTCTTTCTTCTTCCATTAAAATGCCAACATCTACTCTAGAATACTTCTTCTTTATAGTAAAGGAATTGGGACCAAGCAGTGAATCCTTCGCTTCTGGGATACTTTTTCAGAATTAAAAAAACTTTACAGCCACATTTTAAAAGCTGTGAACTAGGTCTGGAGGGAATGGGAGGAAACATCTCTCTGAAGTTGAGCTGCTTAACAAGTCCTGGCGACTGAATTTAAGAAACCAAATTCCCCTCACAGCTTCCCTCCCCCAACACCGCTGCCAAACAGCTGGGCTCATTCAAAATGTACTTTCATTTCAGAGTGAAACAATTTACCTTTTTGCATGAGAGTGAAACTTCACAGCACCTCAGGAAAACTTGGTAGCCCCTCTGGAGACAGGAGAGGAAGAAAAGGGAGAGGGCCACAGCTGAACTTTTGGCCTGTTATTTAAGGCTTTCTTCCCAGGAAAATTATTTTTTCTTCTTTTTGAGACAGGAGGACCACTACTCTTCTGAATGACAAGGTGTTCTGTTGATTAACACATCTCACAAATGGCTTTCAAGCAGAACGTCATCTCTTTTAATTACGCATTTGATGTATACCAAGGTTTTGCTACAACATCAGTATTACTGTGTTGAGCCTAAGAGGCTTTGGCTGTCTGCATCTACTATCAGCTTGGATTACTATTAACACAAATAGAACTCTGCTAAGATTTTTTTTTGCCCCCAGACTCACAGACAATGCTGATGTTAAAATCTTTTGGAGAATTGGCACTCATCCAAAAGTTGAAAATAACTTGATATGAGCAAACATGGCATATCTATTGAGTCCTAGTAATCTCTATCTCCAAAAATCCCGTATAATTCACAATTGCATAGAAGACAAAATTGACTGACCCACAATTAATTAATTTCACATGATAGGTCATCTGGACCCCCAAAGTCATCATCCAGATGGAAAACAAGTACTGTTCCTCCACCTGGTTATTCAGAGATACATACCCACTGATAAGCATCTTAAAGCTATGAGGGCAAAAAAAAATCATACCTTAGTAAGAAAGGCAAAAGAAATTAGAGGAAATAAACACAGCAATCACTAAAAAGGTATCACCTCAAAGCAAGAAGAAAAGGGCAACAGGTTGAGATTCTGCTGAGGGGATGAGGAATGTTCTTTTGCTTTGAGGACTTACTACAAGTCTGTAAGAGCAGCTTGTCCACACTAAGTGAAGTAAGCTACTCCACAGGTGACTGTTACAAGAGACATGGAGAGACATAGCTAAGAGCATGGCCTGAACTCTACATACCAACTTCAGATTCATTTGCAGATGAATGCACCTGTGTTAGCTACTAAAAGAAATATATCTTTCACATCTAAATTTTTAACTAGCATAACCAACTGCCTGAAAAAACAGTTTTTTTAAAAAGATCACATGCACTGTTTGACAAAATGTGCTATCGGATGGCATTCATCATGAACTAATTTATCATGGAAGAAGCACATGGAAAGAGTATTTTCCTGTTACTGCTTCATGTTTTCCAAAGGAGAAGCTGTAATTTGTAACTCACCAGACTAACTCCAGAGCATGCAGACACAGTCTCTGGTTCATTTTTGATTCTGTATTTGCTTAATGTGACATGTAATCGATACAGCTCTATTTAATACTTGCAATAGAAGAATGTAAGCATTATGCCATGCTTCCCAGCATTTGAAAATACTCAGTATGCAAGAATCATCAGGAAAGTATTATAAAGCAGAAAGAGAAAAAACTAACAAAACTTGCAAGGCTTCCTGGATTTGCAGCCATTGCTTTCATCTGAAACTGCAAGACAACATATCCTCTATCTGCACAAGTTGTTTTTTCATTCCTTTCATTGTGTGTATGTAAATGATAGGTGAGCAGTAACACTGAACATCTCATAGAAAGAATACTACATATTTCAGAAATTCTCCTTTTCGGCATTAATTACATTTTCAGTTTATATTTGGCCACTTTTTAACAATGTTTTCTTAATCTAGACTTCTCACATAAGATCATATGATTAACTTTATCAATTACAATTAGGTTCACCCTGAAAATTACTAGTTCAGTTTTAACTTTAAATGCTTAACTCAAATCAGAGAATCGTGTGCAAAATTAAAAATGAAGCTATGCTATGTTAATCTAGGGAATACTCCTACACTCCTCTACGCTCTGATGAACTTAGTTAAAAAGATTTCCAATGTATTTGTCAGATATTAGAAAATGATTCGATGAAAAGAAAACCTCTGATAACAAATGAGGAACACATCTACAAAGATGATACAAACAGATATTGTTTCTTCAGTCTGTTTCAAATCCATGGTGTCTTAGGTGCAGACAGCTGCAGGACACCAAGACACATGACAAAACATATTATTTTTCTTCACACTTACAAATACCTTCTTAAGAAAAAAAACATTAAGAAAAAAACGTTCAGGAAGGCTGGCTGTTGACCTCTCTTGCACAAGCCATTTTAACAGTCTGACGTATAAATTTGACGAGAAACATTTAAATAAAATGTACTCATCCCCCAGAACACTCAAATGTGATTATTATAGTTACTTATTTCCAATTGGCTAAAGGTACTTCCTTTACTGTTTAGAAAAATAAATGAGCTGTAAAAGGACTTCCTCCTTGAGTGAACAAGGGATATTTTTGGCATGATATTTTTGATTCTCTGCACAGGATAAAATATCTTCGATTAAGTTTTCTAACTTATGCGTTTCCTTAACAATATTGTAAATCATTAATTTCAATAAAAATACTCCCACTTTACCTGAAACCATGTAGTGACCTAAATAAAACAAATGAGATCTTTTGCCACTTAGTGTGTCTTACACTTAAATTTGTTCTCACACTTTAAATAGCTCATGAAAGAGTTTTTTTAAATAAACCAAAATTTTATTTTGATGGTAAGTAGGTTTTTGAGGCTGTCAGGATACATTCATTAAAAATGTTAAATAAACTGCTAGTCTATTCTGAAAAAATAAGGTAAAGTTACAAAAGACTTTACACAGTTAACAAAATCCCACTCAAGGACCAGGACATCACTAATTCCTGACAATTTAATTTACAGGACTTTATGCAGTCTTCTAATAGGAGATTTACCTATAGATAGATTAAAGGTAGAGATGGGAAAAGGCGAGGGGATAAGAATAATGGGGAAGATACAGATAGACAACGTTAACATGAACTTATTGTCTGTTGTATCTCTAATTTTGAATTACTATTTGGGTTTATAGTTTGTATACCTTTTGCTCTTCCTGTACAATTACTTTATATCTTACACTTTATTATAGCCAGGTAAAAAATATGTTTGCCTGGGCACCCTAATTTCCCCTTCCAATCCTAATTTCTTCTCTGCTAAACTTAATTATGAGGATTAATAGCTCCTTGATGACATTTCTGCCATGTTTGAAAAATCAGGAAAAGCCCTTAGTATTTCGCTAATTAAAACAGTATTTAATAGATTATCTGATTAAAGATATGATTACAAATATTTTTAATTATAAGATACTTATTTTTAAAGACAAAAAGCATTTTAGCACAGCTAGATCACTTGTGCACTCTGTATATTAAAACAGCAATGGATCAACACTACAAAATATGCAAAGAATTAAAAAGCCTTTGGTTTTATTAGTGGAATAACTGCAGTTACATTTTCATTATTTAGATTTTCAACCTCTGTAAAATTTTGGCTGACTGATTACAGAAAGAATTTTAAATATTTCACTGGCATTTTTATTGTTTGCATTTCATTTTTGCATGATACTATTAAATGAAATGATACTCCTAAAGAAAATTAACTGCTTGAAAATATTTCTTTGGGACAAATACATTAGAAAATTAATTTGTCCAATTTCCTTAAAAGGAAGTCTTTGTCCTTTTGAGAAGAAGTGAAGCCTTGAGGAAAATGAATGATGTTCCTCACTACGTGCTCACTGTAAGTATCAGATGCACTAAGTAAAATAGTTAAAATACATGGACCGGTAAGTTCACGACGTTCCTGTGGAGATGGATCTGTTTACCAGAACAACGATAAAAGCTAGTGAAATGAAGGTGAAAAGGAGAAGCACTGTGACAATAATAAAACATAGCACTTAACAAATATCAACATTTTAAAATGCTTCTAAGGGGAAAAATTTCTGTGGTAGGCATCACATTGTGCACCGGACAGACCGCTGAACATCAACGGGTAAACTGTTTTCCCTTCCATCCTCCCCAAAGCAAGTAAAGGGAAATTTCTCTCTACCACATCCACACAGTACAGTACACCAGGATATTGGCATATCACTGTACACCATTCAAACAGTTAATTAACAGGAAACCCCGGCAGCATTAATTAAATTAATAAAGTCACTGTCCATTTAGTTTATGACATTACATCCACTACCTTGCACAAACACTACATGGTATCTGTTAAATTTATAAAAACCCATCCATTACATAGGTCTGCCCCAGTGAAACAAGATAATTACTAAATTATTTTAATGAAAAGTTTTTCTCTGCAACACTAATGCACAAAAATCACACAAAATCATATCTGATGGACTACAGTGGAAAAATGAAGAAAATGTCTTTAATTCCATGTAAATACTTTGTTTGAACATATGGAAAAATGAAAACACAAACTGTTTAATGTTTGAAATAAAAAAAAAAAATCAAAGGTAATCCTTTAAAATTAGGGTTCAGATTAGTCTCTGCAAAGGATGCTGTTTAACAGAAACATCTGGTAGTGTTACGTTGAGAGACAAGCCTTTTTCAACTTTGGAAATGAGATTAGTAGATCAGTTATTTGTAAGTGTCCAAGTAATTTCTAATTATTTTATCTGGGTCACAGATAATCCGCTTTTACAGAGCTCCCACAATGACATCAGAGGATCACTGCTGAACTGATTATCCTGTTACCTTCCACCATCCATGGGAAGACGGGATTTTCCTTTTGTACAGAGAAAGAGAAAGAAGTGTCTGATTGCTTCAGACAGGTGGCAGCCAACAAAATAAAGAACTCCACAGATCTTGAGCGCAAGAAAACCTCACATATGCAAAAGGTACTAGCCTTAAAAAAGGTCAGCAAACTGAATACTTCTCAGCAGTGTCTGGTGCAATTTAAAACCTCACTAGATAGGAACAAATATCAAAATAATCAGACAAGCCATTGTTTAAAAAACCACCATATTATTTATTACTTATTCTACAGTAATGCCTTGCAGATCAAACATAACCAATGTCAGAATCTTACTGTACGAATAGAAAAAAATGGTTTTAAAACATCATAAGTGACATGAAAGACATACAGAAGTCCTTTCTTAAAGCAAAAATGGAACATGATCGAGAGAAACGCAATTGCCAGGGCTAGTCTTGCACGAATATACACTGAAGCATTCTGACAGTTCTACCTTTTTAAAAGAGCCTGAATTGCAGCTCTTCACCTCCTACAATTATAAATCAGAAGCAATCTGTAGTTGATAAAAGAGATTTTCTTTTTCTAGGTGAATTTATGCCTTTTCCTATGAATAAATTAATAGACTAGTCATGCATTTTTTACGAAAACAAACATCTGTTACATATTAAAATACCAAATAAGAGAGGACTTCTTAAAAAACACGTCAAGAAAATACGTCTTCAGAAAACAAGCAAGTTTCTGGATACCACTTGTTTTAATTCAAATTAAATTTTATTATTTGATATAAGGATAACTACAGAAAAAAAAGTAATTGGAAATAAAATTGAGTAACACGGATATGTCCTCCTTAAGATTTTCTTCTAGGTTAAGTGCAAAATATTATTTTCTAGATAAACTTGGCATTTGCCATTGCAATACAATGTCATTAGTAGGTATAGGCAGTAGTAGCACAAAACAGTGGATGTTTTGGTTTTTTTTTTTTTTTGAAAGTTTAAAAACTTTCTGAAATGGAATTGTCCACCCCAAGAAAAAGTATAATTTATCTACGAATAGTATTTTTAGTATTTATGACAAACCACCAAATAAAAAACCACCTCTCTATCTTCATGGAGTTTGAAAGTGCCTATACTAGAGCTGTCTTGTTATCCTGTAGTTGTTAAGGCAAAAGAGGAATAATTGCTTGCTGGAGTACAAGCAGCTAGAAATAGTCTGATGCAAGGGGTACCAATAATATTTAAAAAAAAAAAACAACAAGTGTTACTCTCAGTAGGAGAACGTTTAGTTTTTCTAGGGTGCACCTGATAAAAATACTTTTTGTTGTGGTTTTTTGGTTTGTTTTTTACTTATTGTTTTATGCTAAACTTGCTTTTACTTCTCAAGCAGTGTCATTAAAAAACCTTCTGCTAACTGGGAATATAAGAACAGAGGCTCATTTCCAGTTAAAGAATATAAAATTCAAATTTGCACTACAAGCAATGTCAGGGAATAGAGGACTAAAAAAGCAAACACCAAGCACAGAAGATAAGCAGGCCTTCAATATAAATATACGATCATTTTGGAAATTACATCAGACAGTGCTTTCTCCATGGGTGAAACTCATTTCCTTCACCCATTCTCTAGAAACATGAAAATTCTAAGAAGACTAATTGTTATACTGAGATTTTATGAAGAGTACCTTCTTAGGATCCTAAGCTTCCTTAATTAGGATCTTAAATTTCAGAGACTTCTGAATTAGAGAGAACTTAGATACCTCTATTTCCAATGTTTCCAAATAAAAGTTCCCCAAGAGCGATCTCAGGTACATGCTGCAAGAAGTGTTAAAATTCAGGATGATGATGAGAGTAAAGGCAAACAGAGCTTGGGGAAAGCAACTGGAGGAGGAGGATGAAAAGAACCACGTGTCCCTTCTGCTAGAAGGGTGTTTCACATATGCTAGTTTCTAGGGAGAAAGCCCTAATCTCATATACAGAGGCCACCTCAGCTGCTCCCCTCTTCATCAGAACAATTCATGTCAAAAGTTCCTCTAAGGACAGTTTTTGCTAACCAGCTGTTCTCTCATTGTAGGAAGTCACCTCCCTTGCTCTTTGGCTTCCTGGACCTCCAGATGAGATAGGAATAGCCTTGCGCTACTGATACCCTAGCAGTGATGTCACCATAAGAGAGGTGGTAAACATACTCAGAGGAATTACTGTGCATTAGGGAACTTGGTCTATTATTCACCTTCTCAAGCAGTACAGCCTTAAGAACATTCTCTCTGCAAAAGCCAAATTTGAGTACAGAAGTTACAAAGTTTTCATTTTTACCAGAGAGCACATTTTTTTCCAAGCATCTTAGTATCTGTTGAACACACAATGAAACAGGGTAACAGCAGATTACAAGCCTTTTTTCCTTAAAGAACTTTTACATAACTAATCTGCTGTTATAACCGATGAGAGTTATGCAATGATAGACACAGAAGATCAGACAAATGCACACCACCACTGAATTTTGGAAAGTGCCAGCACACATGGCAAAATATTCACCTGCACTCTTCATAATGTGCTGCTTTGCTTTCCTGTTTTAGCTACTACCCTCTTCCAGAAACATGCTGGAATGTATCAGATACATAATTTCCATCACATGTTCAGTTGGATAACACTTTTTGACTTCCGAAAAAATTCATCAAAGAGGAGAAAATGCCAGTATTTCTCCTTTAAGTCCTATTAAAAAACTTCTGCTCATTCTTATGGCTTGTCAAGCTATCGCTTAACTCAACTCTAGTAAAGAGCAACTCTGCTTATAAAAATGCTGTATACAAAGGTCAACTTATATATCTTGCTGCAGTGGCAAAAGGATAAACTTCTGTAAATATGAAGAATCAGCACGAGTGCTCTGACCANTGCCCTCTACAACTACCTGAAAGGAGGTTGGAGAGAGGTGGGTGTTGGCCTCTTCTCCCAGGTGAATAATGACAGGACCAGAGGAAATGGTCTGAGGCTGTGGCAGGGGAGGTTTAGGTTAGATATTGGGAGGAATTACTTTACTGAAAGAGTGGTCAGGCACTGGAACAGCCTGCCCAGGGAGGTGGTTGAGTCACCATCCCTAGAGGTGTTTAAGAAACGTCTAGATGTGGCACTTCAGGGCATGCTCTAGTCGTAGAGACTGTAGGTTGGTTGGTTGGACTCGATGATCTTAAAGGTCCTTTCCAACCATGAAGATTCTATCATTCTATGATTCTATGATTCATAATGCACTCTAAATTCCGATCATTTATATCTAAGCAGAGCTAACAGACTGTGGAAATCAACCATAAACAACAGCCATTTCAGCGCCTAGTTTCTTGATAAGGGTAAAGGAGGACAAACAACTTTGCCGTTTCTTTATCCCATGTTACTTCTGTGAGTCCGACAGTAAGCAGAGCACATTCTGTGTATGCAGAAGATACTGAAAGACCAAGAACTGGGGATTTTTTAAATATGCACATTCAATATTCCTGGGAAAAATTAGCCTTGGCTTTAGATTACTTAGACAACATGGAAACTATTGGCTTGACTTCTGGCAAATTATATAATGATGGTCAAGCACATTTACCTTATGGAGAATCAGGAAGTTTTGCTACAAAAGGGTCAAAGTTTGATAAATCTTGAGTTTATTTTTCTTTACAAAAATACCATTTTGGCAGCATTTGAAATTCAGATAAATAGTAACGTTAAACCCCAAGAAACCTGAACTTGCTGGAATAATTTCGTAACAGTATGCATCAGTAAAAGTTTAGATCTCAGCGCTGCAATGCTGATTGGCTCTATTATTTAAAAATACGTTTTATCTAGGAGCTGTAGAACTAATCTTGACGTTAAACTGTAAACACAGGCATGGAGCATGAACTAGGGAAATGTTTATTATCTGTTTTCCTGTACAAGCACAAGTAAGAGCTGCTCTGCTTCACCTTTTTCAAAAGGTCCGTGCTCTTGTACACTTCTCTTGCACACGTCTCTGGGCAACTTCAGCTATCACTGAAATTAATGGTCTCAAAAATAGCTATGGAGCAATTAATACAAAATTAATGCTTTAACTGTGCATGTCTATGCCTTCAAGTGTTTTTTCTTTTAAATTAACCTCAGGTCTGCACTATCACGTTTCCACGATTGTGTTCTGCTGTTAAATAAATTTTGATCCATACCTTATACCAAGTTAAGATATGCATAATAGGCTGACTTCGGGGCGCCTGCGGAGAAACTGCTCACTCACCTGCTCCCCTCTCCTCTGCCTTTTCCATTCGCTAGCCAAAGCTGTCAGTAAGTGCTTATGCAGGAAGCAAATCCCCACACTACAATGCTGACAATCAAAACCCATTTGTACAGAAATATTTTCTGACACAACTTGCAGACTAAGCACAAAGCACAACCTCACTGAACAGATCTGGCTTTGTTCATTTGAAGTCTCACTAGTTGCTCCCAAGCATATTTCCTCAAAATGACTGCATTGTTCATTCTTGCCAATTCTATACTCATGAAGAAAGGAAGGAGACAACTGTACTGCTGGTATGCAAATACTGGGAGTGGGGGATGGACTAGGTGACCGATGTTCTTCCATGAGTCAATGCAACAGTGTCCACGTGGTGTGAATGCATTAAAGATCTCAGTGATGGGTTTCTATTTCCCCAGAAATCCTAACCCAACAATCCCAAACCTAAAAACTTGTCCATATGAGGCAAGAACAATAGCCCCTTTGCTACAGGTAGGATCTAGTGAGAGGCCCTAATGCAGAAGATCTGAACTTTCTAGCATCTGCCTCTCATAGTCCATCCATATCCACTATTACTGTGGTGTGTGTGTTTCACAAAGTTTGGCAAAGAGGACAAAAGAGAGTTTCCAGGCATACTGCAGCTCAGCCATCCACAGAATTATGATTTCAGCACATAAAAGCAGGTTGAACTTGAAAATGCTATTAGCCCACATCTGTTCCAGGGTAGTGACCGGCTCAGTAAGTGCAATGGGATGTACTTCACACTACATTATACAACTGATATAGAATAAAGGGTCTTTAGAACACTTTATAAGAGTTTGCAGTGGTGGCGGCAGTCTGACAGTGTTAAGGCTCAGAACAGTGAAAGAACATACTGGGAATTCACGCCTGTTGCAGAGGAAGCACAGTTGGCATCCTATGTCAGAAAAAGAGATGTCCCAAGATTCACATGCATCTGACAAAATCAAGTTCACTCTGAGAGTTTTTACTTCATGTATACTCATAGTATCTGAATGGACACTGACAGCCACTGCCAAAATCTAGTCCAGCTTTCAACAGCACAGAGAACAGAATGGTAGACTTAGGTTTTGCTCCTTGTTTTCTTCTGTATTTTAGTGTAGTACCAATCACAAGGCTTTTTGTTTCTTCTCCATTTAAGAGAGACTAAATAGACATCCATATTTCAGCACCTGAACTCTAAGGCTCCCTGAGTTTCTGTCTCTCCCACTACTGGGAGTGAGGGTGAGCAGAATTCAGATGGACACCCAGCAAGGCACAGTATCAGATTAGAAAAAAAGTCCAAATTATAGAGGACACAGACACAAAGGTTGTGTGCCAGCATTTAAACAGGGAGGTGAGAACCTGTCAGCAAGACCCTGGAGCAGAAATTAGGCACACAGTAAAGGGGCACAAAGATACATTTGTAGACCTGGGGGTTGACAGCACAGAATGCAGTCTAGCAGAGCAGCTGGAGGATGACAAAAATAACACACAGCATAGCTACAGTCATAAAAAGAGCAGAAGGCAGTAAACTTATGTAAAGGTAATACAGTAAAAATAACAAGCAATATTATTGTTTTATCTAGCATAAGGAAAAATTATACAATAATTTTTGTCCTTTATTCCATACAAAGGCATTAATAATACATAATACAGTTAGGGGGTTTTCCATTATGCACCTACAAAAGTTAAAACTGCGTAAACCCTCAAAATCCCAAAATGAAATCTCAGGCAGATCTCAATCAGTTGTAGTCACAAAGATGCTGTCATTTTGCACATTATTGTCTTTAAAAAGAAGTTTTGCAGACCAGGTCATACAGCCTTTCAGACATGTACAGATCCAACTATGTACTCTCTCTGTTCAACACTGCAGTACTTCAAACACTTCTTTGGATTCTCAAGATAACTTTAAAGAATTCACTGTCAGTGATTAACTTCTAATGTCCAGAACAGCATGTTACAGCAACAAAAGCTTGCTTTTTGTAGATACTTATTACATTACCAAATTCATTTAACTGGAGAGTTTTTCCACACAAAGGATTTTTTTTCCCGTACCTTTAAATACAGAATATGCATTTGGACTGTAAGTTGTACATGATCCCATTCCACAGCTTAGTAACTGAAGAGATATGAATGTAAGCATATTTATTAAAATACTTAACAAAAAGTCTGTGTTCTCGGAATGTATGATTTATCAGTGGGCCTCAATGTCACAAAGTATAATTGAGAACAGTGCACATAAGAGTTTAAAATAAAAACGAAAATCAGAAACCACAAATATGTACTTTGTACACTGCACAATTCCAGGACAATGTATGGTTTTATTTCACTAATACAAATCAGGAAATTGCCTAGATAGGTGAATTATTAGACACTTGTTTGTTAGAAGATTTCATAAGACTTCCCTGGGGACAAGAGTCTTGACAAAGCACATACCAAATAGGTGCCTCATACTGCAAGTGTTTCTCTGTTCTTCCCTTAAATACAATGTGCTTTTTTGCTTTTATTAATTTTATTAAAAATAAAACTAATATATACTTCTAAAATTAGATACTTACAGTGAAAATACCCATTAGCTGAGTGTAAAAGAGTCCACTTATTCCACCTAATATTATGAGACCCATGAAGGCAGATATTCTTAGGAGAGCAAGTTCATGTCTAAATATAAAAACATCCTAGAACAAGACAGAAAGAATAGAGAGACTTTAGCACTTAGAAATTAATTTACATCTTTGAATCAAGTGGAAACACTAGATTAAGAGCTGTTCACGAAGACTTACAGCTAAAGGCAAATACTGGATTTTTGAGCTATGTTCCAAATCACTGATACATTTATGTACTAAAATTATAAACCCATAATCTTTTATTTATACATGTTAGCAGTTGTGTTTCTTTGCCAGACTGTTAAAAAAACTCATTCAGATATTTGGGTTTGGGAATAGATCAAGCTCAAATGGGTTAGTCCTGAATCTTCCATCTCAAACTGTGCCAAATTGCTACACACAAGCTCCAAAGCGTAAGAAACTCATTCTGTTCAATAGTCTGATTTGTAAGACTCTTGCACCTCAACTCCTAGCTGTAGCAATTTCATTTTACCATCACCTCTTTTGTAATAAACTTAACAGCATTCCTGGCTTGACTCTTGAAGATGGTACCTACAAAGTCCAAATCCCGGTATTGGATTGGTCTCACTGTAATGCTGTCTATTATCCAACATAGATTTATCTTCATCTTTTAAATATGGGCCTAAAGTAGATTATATGGATATGGGTGCACAACCAAGTTGCCTCAGGGTACAGGAGGATAAGAATTTACTGTATCAGCTGCTCTGGAAATCCTGCTTTCACCCAGTAGAAAATATGAAAAGTGTAAGAGAGTTTTATAGATCTTTTTCAAAGGATAAAACACCTTATTTTTATCACAGGAAAACATTTGTACGTGACAGTTACCATAGATGTACTGCAAGTTCACACCCCATCTTACCCTTTGATAATGAGTTAACACACCCATTCTCTTATTTATAAGTTACGATTATGTTCTCAAGGCTGTCTTTTGAATGTACACATCTGTTTTTCCACTTAGAAAAGCCAGATCACAGCAGGAAACTATTAAAACCTTTCAAGTAAACTTTAAATTACAACCAGAACATAAAAGTGAACCAAATGAAAAAAAAAAAAACAAAAAAAAACAACAACCACTGCTTTTGATCCTTCCTTCTTTACATTCAACCAGTAGGATTTAAGGTAGATGAACTCTTAGATTCAGGAATAGTGGGTTTTAATTAAACAGATAATAGTTAAAGCAAATTGTATTTAGTAAAGAAGTCTGATCTTAGATTTAAACTATCTCCATGAAGGTTCAAAATATAAACTCAGGAAAAAGGTTTACACTGGCTACTAAACATGTGAAGAAAATCAGTATTTACTGAACAAGAAGAAATCACTAGTTAACCAGCTAAAACAAAAAGCAAACCCCACCAGTCTTTTCTGAACTGGTAAGCAAGCTCTTGTTAGTATTGGCCTTTTTTGCTGCTGTAGAAAATATATGCTTCATTTTAATTTTTTTTTAAACTCTTCTTACTCAGTTAACGAGTTAATTCAGAGTTAAATCAACTCAAAATAAAGGCATTTATATTAATTTTTATTTCCCTTTCCACGAGCCCATCAAAGCTTTAACGAAAAGCAAGGTAAGACACAAGTTCTACTAGCTGTAAAATAGTTTCTCTTCATATCTTCATAGGTATGTTGTTTTATTATATCAGAAATGTTTTAACATATTCAAACTCAACTTGACAGAAAACAGTGAAATGTAAGAGTGCCAACAGTGAAGTCACATTCTGGATCTACCATCACACTCCTCCGTCAGAAAAAAGTTTATAATACAGCTCTTAGCATCCCACACACACTCTAATTAGAAGAGTTCCTTCTCTCGAGCATCATCTTCAGCAGGAAAAAGAGACATCGCCCAACACACAACAACAGAAAATCCTATCGTAAAGAAGGCAGGTTGCATTTTGCATTTGGCCCTTCTAACCAATGTTAAAACTAGAGATACAGAAAGGGAAAGACCTTTCCTACTGAAGACCCAGGAATACTACTCTGTCTTTCCTTCCTTCTAAAAGGATGTAAGCATCTACTGCAAAAGACTGGAGGTTGCTGAATTACTAGTGAGAAGAGGTGACATTACCAATGTTTTTTCCAGCCATTACACAGCCCTAGGGGAATCAAAATCTCCGAGGCAATGATAACCTGGAAATCAATACTGGACCTTCACCTAGCAAAGATGTCCAGAAAGAACAGCATTTTTCTACAGAAAACCAAAGTATATGCAGGCATAGTGTCTTTTGGTAATCAGACCTTAATAACAGAGCTACTTTCACAATTCTACATTGAAACAGAAACATGTGACTCCATGAAAATTTATGAAAAGACCATTAAAAAAAATCCATTTAAATCACAGTAATAATAATAATAATCATCATAATAATAAATAATTTAGGATGTTGCTGCTTTATGTAAAACCTCAATGCAATTTGGTTTTATTATTCTTTCTCAGAACTGACAAAAACAATTTTTCCCTGCTAAGAAAACCAATCAAAACTTTAACAAATCAACCCCCAAGACTAGTCAATAATTACTAGTCAATAATTAATCAATCCCTCTTTCAATGTATTTTGAACAGATCTTCTTCTTCAAACACCATTTAGGACTCACCAATCCCAGTGCAGTATGAGTACTGAGACAGCCTGCACCCCCACAACCTCCAATATCACACGATCTGTGCTAAGACAAAGAACCAGACAGCCTGAGCCACAAAGCATAAGCACACCTAATATAACATCACCAACAGATGAACTCTCTCTCATGGCACAATAGGGATTTGTCCCATAGCAGCTTTTTTTGGGACAGGCTGATACACGTGGCCTTAGCACAGATGTTAAATGCAGAGTTTTAACAATGCCAGAGCTGCCCTTCAGGTAGCTCCTTTCTCCTCTGTCAACATCACAGCCTAACTGCTCTGTCAAAACTTCAGTTCACGTGTGTTGCTGCCATCATCTTTCTACTTAGCATTTCTTACACAGCTCAGATGTGCCCTCCCCCTGGCCTGTTGCCTGTTCTAAAGGTTTTTAAGTTCCCCTCAGACACTATTTCTACCCATCCAGTCAAAATGGAAGGATTCTTGGCAACTTATAGAAATGGATAGAAATGTATAAAATAGAAATTATCACAGAATAAGAAACAAAGTGCAGGCCCGTAGGATTACCTTGAGGAATGGATTACAAACCATGAGCTCTGGCATCTTTATCTAAATAGGCAATACTAAAACATTCCACAGAAAGCCAGTACCCATGACAGATTCACATGACACTTCCCCAAGCCCACTGCAGAACACATGCCACGTTTTTCATTTGTGAGCATCGACTGTTATGGATGATCCCTATGATGAATGCTACCATTGACTAGGAAAACAGCTATTATAGCTTTATGCTGTCACACAGGAGAGAGGTTAAAAATAGTGATGGGTCCAGCTCAAAACCATATTCAATGATATGACCACTGCTTCCAAATTCAATTTTCTGAACAAAAAAACAAACAAAAAACAAACAAACAAAAAACCAAACCAAAACAAACAAACAAAAAAATTAATGGGTCCCTTCCATTTGCAGTATTGGGTTATTATTTTCAAGGGTTTACAGTATTCCTTTAAAAACAGCACATTCTGTACAGAGGACAGAGCTTTCAAGAAGACTAGCACAGGACTATTGTATGTTATGTAAGAGACAAAGTGAAAAACTATTTTTGTAAATTTTCATTTACAATGTAAGATTTGTTTGTTCAATCTTGATTCTTTATTGAAATATGATATACACAGAAATTAATATAGTAACAAAATATATTATGATACTTCATCTTTCTCTTGGGGAAGGGACACCTCATGTAACACATGCTAACCTGCTTGTCTATTCTTAGTTGCAAATGCCCAGGATGCCTGTCCCAGTCTGGTGATGAAGTCAGTCTATCAACTTGGCTATCATAAAAACAGTGCAGAATACTGAACAAAGCCAGGCTGCCGGATTCAAAGAAGCAAAACAAAAAATACAGACTGCACGTTTTGCAGGATGAAAGAGGAAGGAGAAGTACAAGAGAGAAAATTCACTCATGTTAAAAAAAAAGAAAAGGAAATTAATTCACAGAACACAAGCTGCATTCTAATAAACCCTTAGTAGAGATATTTATTATTAGTAACATCTGATGTTTATGTAAAGAACTTTTTGATTCAGGACTATTTCAGGTCTACTAATGAGTACTACAGGAGGAGAGCAGGGTTAGGTCAGTTTTGCAGAACACTGAGAAGGAAAATTTTGATGTATTTTCATTTTTCTAAAAACTCTCAAATCCTGTAGGTCATTTCATGACCTTAAGAGAAAAGGTTCCCTTCAGATTCTCTTTACAGTATAAATGGACTTTGGATGATACGTATTTCCAGATTTTAATTAATATTAGTTAATACCTAATACTGAAGTAAGTATTACTGTAAATAATCTTCTCAAAAAGTCTAATGAGTATTTCCCAACACCTTTAATTTGGAACTGGGAAGGCTGAGTCCCAGACAGAGCAGACTGATATTCCTCCATGATGTTCCTCCCCTTAAACCAATAGAGCTCAGAACTCTTCAAAAATTAGGTAAGTAACAATATTTTCATAATATACAATAGATAACTGTAGAACCAGGAACAAAATAAAACTAAACCAGAGCAAAGTGGTTTAGCTTTTTATATGTCAGTGTTTTTTGCTATGACAATCATTCTAGCAACATTTCTAGCAAATAGAACGTATCAGCAAAATTTCTTTTGCAGGAAAGACTAAAAGCCGCCTATGAATCAGGTAAAATATACTGCCGAAGCATTTATTTTTGCTTCTATTTGAACAGCTGTGTTTAGAATCTGTGCCAGCACAGCCATGTAGAGAGCAACTATGTAGTTATTAGAAGACTAGTATTCTTCTCATTTCACTATCCACAGGATCAAATCCTTCCTAAAAGATACAGCAGTCCTGATCTTGATGTCTTTTAATAAAGATCCAAAATTAAGGACTTAGCCTTTAAAAATTACCAAAGCTAGCAGAGGAACTCATATGCTGTTTTATTCAAAATACCCGTTTTTCTTCTGCTAGGTTCTCACATCCATGATTTAATCACCATTTCCTTCATTTCTAACAGTAATTGTACTCCTCCTGCTGGACAAACAGTAGCAATAACCAATTTCTGACTGTATCAATTACAAGAGCCAAGAACACTATGAAGCAATATTTTGTTATAAGACCTGAAGCCAAAAGATTGCATCTCTATTGAAATGGCTTTCTCCATTAGCTTTATAGCTATCACCCTTACCTTAGTATACTTAATTAAAAATGTTTGGGTTTTTCTTACTTAACCCTTTAAAAGATAAGAGCTTTAAAAAACAAAGTAAATTTTTCAATCAAAAGGAAATACTAACATGCATACAATGATCATATTTTCATAGTGCTTTTAACAGTGTGATAAAATGATTATTTCATAACAGCATGAAAAGAAATTTTAATTCTACAGCTTCTGTGTTATGTACTATTTTATATCCAAAGAATAAAAATTAAGATGAAGGCACACTGCCAAAAAATTCACAAGTATTTTTAATGAGCAAGAAGTAAGCTAATTCCAGATGGCTGTTTAGAAAAAATTATCCAGTTTTCTGAATCTGTGCTAAACACTAGCCCCTGTCAATTCAGAAAACATAAGCTCTTGGTTACAGACAAAATTTTGACAAAGAATAGTGCTTCTGTGAAAGGTAAAAGGTACTGCAGCCTCTGGAATGCTGTGGTACTTCAGCTTT
Organism: Rynchops niger; assembly: GCA_013400035.1. Lineage (NCBI taxonomy): Eukaryota > Metazoa > Chordata > Aves > Charadriiformes > Laridae > Rynchops > Rynchops niger. The sequence goes on along the minus strand of VXBH01002973.1, from coordinate 15,075 downwards.
AATCGATATACAAAACCAAAAAGAATCTTGCACGATGCTTTCCTAAAAAACTAATAGTAAGCAAATCTTCTCACTGGTCCTGTCAAAATTACATAATTCTGACAAATTATTCTGCAGTACAAAGTCATTTGGCATAATTTTTAAAAAATCTGCTGAATGGGGCGCTAATGTCATCTTCAAGGCAGATATATTCCAGGTGGATGAAAAGCTGGACAAGAGCTGACAATGTGCACCCACACAAAGCCAAACACGTCCTGGGCTGCATCAAAAGAAGCGTGGCCAGCAGGTCAAGGGAGGCAATTCTGCCCGTCTACTGCTGTCTAGAGAAACCCCACCTGAAGTACCGTGTCCAGCTCTGGAGTCCTCCTCACAGGAAAGACATGGACCTGTTGGAGCAGGTCCAGAGGAGGGCCACAGAAATGAGCAGCGGGCTGCAGCACCTCTCCTATGAGGGCAGGTTGAGAGAGTTGGCTCCAGGGAGACCTTTTTGCAGCCTTTCAGTACTTAAACAGGCTTTGTAAGAAAGATGGCTAAAGAGGGTAGATTTAGACTGATACAAGGAAGAAATTTTTTACAATGAGGATGGTGAAACACTGGCACAGGTTGCCCAGAGAGGTGGCAGATGCCCCATCCCAGGAAACATTCAAGGTCAGGTTGGACGGGGCTCTGAGCAACCTGATCTAGTGGAATATTTCCCTGCTCATCGCAGGGAGGTTGGACTTCCAACCCAAACTGTTCCATGATTCTATGATATACTGACTAGACACCCAAACAAACTATTCTTAATTTTCTGTACTTCATTGTGTGTCCCCCAGTCCTGCAGGTGAAAAACTAAGAAAGCTAAATACTATTCAGTGTAACACTAGACTTAACAAAGGTCTGAGCAGACCAGATCTGCTGTGTCTACTAAGTTTTACTAAGTTTTTCTATATGGTGTAAACGTATTTATCCCTCTGGGGCACAGAATGTTATATACTGTAACACAGATCCACTTTTTCAAAAGGAAGTGTCATTTGAAGTGTCCACATCTGCAAGTTGATAAAGCCAAAAACCCCACAGCTGAAACAAACTGGAACCAAACAGAAAAAAGTACTCCATTTTTTCTACGACTCTCTGTAAATTTTGGGAGCCAAACATGTGAACCTGATCCACTCTTCAGGCAACTACATTAAACTGGGTTAAAATAATTATTGCCTATGTATTTGGCCTCCTAACCTGTCACATCTAAAGGGTTGATATTAAAAGTAGGCCTCTCTCCAGAAGACTTGAAATTAACTCAGTTAAATCATCAAGAACAAAGTTTTATATATATTCATTTTTTGAACTATTATTGTTATTATTAACTATTTATTATCACGTCTTTAGACGTTGTAAACCATCCAAAGTAAACATGATTTCCCTTTTCCTCTCTTGCTCAAACCAAGCAAGTAATTTGGTTCCCTTTCGTCATGTTTTTAAAAAGCAATGTTAACAAACCAAACTTGGGTTCGTTATCTAAACACAGTATAATTATTAAAGTAAGCTACAGCATTCAGGGGACTCTCACAATAAAAAGGAAATATCCTACCGTGAAATTATACTATTAGAGAAGCAGCACCAATTCAGACAAAGGTTTTATCTTTGAAAAATAACACTCCTTTTAAAAGCACTGCAATACCCAATCCAGTATTCAGATCAGTATAATTGAGAAGCCACTGTGCTTGAAACCTGCAAACCCTGTGCACAGGAAGCCTACAGAATACAGAAAGTATAGAAGACTACTCTGTCCAGAAATGCAGTAGGTTAACTTAGTTTATAAATTAAAAAGAAGTTTACAAAGCCACTGAAACTAGAAGCAAAGGCATTTACAGTTAGTTACCTTTCAAAAACATTAAATTTCCAAAAATCCAAAGTGCAATGTATCCATAAGAAATTTTACTTAGACGACAGATTTCTTGACTAATACAGAAAGACTGCAATTTCATATCCCTTTTAACTTGAATGCAATCACAAATCAAAGCAACTCCCTTAAATCTTAAAATGCCTGTAAAACAAGGTGAATATCAAAAGCCCACCTGCAAAAAACTGGAAACAAGGTGAAAAATGTACATACTCCATTTTAAGAGACACATTTTACAGGTCTGTCTCAGTTTACAGGACAGTGTCTATGGAAAGATGCTCCAAGCAGACAGCAAATTTGTCTCTTTTCCATATTCTAGAGTTCCATAAACCATTTAAATGGAAATATTCATATGGATGAAAAAATTAAAAAAATGAAACTCCTTTAGAATAGAAGCTATTTTAAGAGACATTTGCAAAACTCCTCAACTTCAGTACATTCCATATAATAAGAAGCTGCTATCTATCAACTTGAATATAGCACTTTTTTCAGTTCTGGATGATCCAAGGAGTACAGTCTTCCTACATTTTCAGCTCTGCTTTGACACAACATCTTCACATACACTACAGACTGATATGGGAGCAAATAAGCTTGGAAGGCTACGCCCCATTCTTTTCCAGAAGTAATATTTTTCAGGAAGTTTATTATTTTTGGTTTATACCATTTAGGATAAAAAATAACATAACAAACTTAAGTTGTTCAACAAAATGGAAAACAGGACTTGCCTTACCCATAACCAAGGCCAGTCTCCAACAGCCTTGAAAGATGGGTGTGATGTCACCGGTAGAGAGTGTGCTGGAGTGTCACATCAACATGGAATAAAAAAAATCTGTGGCACTTCAGTACTTGGAAAAAATCTCAACAAAATTTACAGTAAACTACCAATTTCTGGGATGGTCTTATTCTCTTCACTTAGGACATCTGGAATGTTACCTGATTTTGAGTATGTTTTAAACTTGTTTTTTAGGTTTTTCTCTTTAGTGCACTTGCATTTGTTATAGTCCAGTACAAATACAAAGTCCATTTCAGATTTTGGGCAGAAGATTTTGTGTTTCTTTATGAGCAAAACTTCATAACTTCTTCTTTGGAAGAAAGAGTATCATCTTTGCTATTCTAGCACTTTCAAGCATTCAGCAATTTTCAAGCAAACATCTTGAATATTCTGAACATTACAGATAATAGACATAAATGAGCACAGAGACTTTACAATTTCAGTTCCATAATGGAAGAAATTCCGTATTTTTTTACTCTATTCCAATCCGTAAGTTCATTTTATCTGTTTGTGTATTCAACTGCATTTTGCTCATGACAAGATGTTGAAATATGATAATGGCATAGAGTCCAAGTAAAATAAACCAAACTTAATTCTCCCTTAACCCACACGACTTTTTCAAAGCAACATGAGACATTGCTTCAAAACCAATGTACACTTTTCTCCTTTCAGAATAATTATATGGTTTTTTAATCATTTTTCTGGCAATATCAGCATTTTTAAATAGGCACTTAGGATAGATATATACTTTGCATACATTTACTTTGGAGAAAGTAAAAAGAAATTTGAATATGCCTAAAGTAGTCACCTTGCTTCTTCCCAGTATTCACTAATCACTTCTAAAGGAACCTAACTGGTTCTGTCCTCCTTTCCTAGATTTCTAAGAAAACTAACGTTGTGTTTTTAACACATAGAAATCATATACCCTTTAAGAATGATATTATGTTAATTACCATAAATCAGTTTGCTCACTTCATAACATACATCTAGATAAACTCTCCACTGTCAATCAACTGAGCCAGCAGAAATGCGTAGTAACTAGGTACCACAATAAATTACATTGCAGTACTAGCTATTTATTCACTTTGTAGAGAAAACAGATTCTTACCCAGTTTTCTTTTTTCAGAGGGAAAAAGTAGTAGTAATGGCAGAAATCAAGTATCAGCGTATAGGAACTAAGGATCTGAGTGTAGAAACACAGCTGTAAAAACAGCCAGTGATTGTCTTCACCAACACAATTATTAATCCTGCAGAGAAACAAAGTGTACATATAAAGACAGAAACATAACGACTTTAACACTGCAGTTATGATACTGTGAATAAGAGAAGTTACGATCAATTTTAGGAGTAAATATTTCAGTCATCTTTAAACAAAATATATGAATTTTCCAAAATTATATCGCATATAACAATTTGACAAGGATAAGATGTTACATTGCAACAGTGCTTACTTGGCAATTTTACTTGCAGGCTTAAGAATGTCTCAAAACTGTTCTTTCCCTGCTCTAAATGCCTAAATGATTAAGCACTACTGGGAAAGAAATATGACAAATGAGCAACAGTCAAGCCCATGAGCTTTGAAATGATTCACTAAAATAACAGTAGATTGTTAGAATGAATGTCCTGGTCTTACCATGGGCAGTGGTGATCCATTCTCCTCACACAATGTCCACAACGACTGCAATGGTGTGAACGCTTTGGTCTCATCATATTGCACTTGTTACATAATTCCCAATATTCTCGTTCTAGGTGAAAATGTAAATACACCTTAGAGAGATTTAAACTCAGTACAGCATGCTCATGATAAATCTATATTTAGATTTATTCAAAGAGAAAAAATCTTACTATGATCTGAGAAAGGCAAGCAGCCATATAAAAAACTTTTTTTTCCATTGTCACCTTAACTAAACTGGAAAACATTACTGACACTCTGTGCCAGTTTTCTTCTCCAAAATCCTCTCTCCTCCTATATATTTCTACGGAGTAATTATTACAGTACAAAAGGTGTCACTCAAACAAGGAAGGCTGTAATTCAATTCTTTTCTTACATGTCTACATGAAAAAACATATCTGCTAGACAGAACCATCGTGCAATCACCCTGCCATTCCAAAACCTCCTGAGGAAATATTGCTACTTGAATTTGTCACAGATAGCTAACTAAAATAAAACACACAATGCACACCTCAGTAGCACCTCCCATCTCAAAGAATTTTAAGGCATGCCATCTCACAACATGCACTTTCACACATAAGATGACCAAAGAACAGACAGAGGATAGGCTTGTATTTAAAAATATACACTGTTTTTGAATGCCCAATGTGAAATTCTTTAAGCTGATCTCCAGAAATACTGAGTAGCTGAAACTATCAGGAGCTACTATTGCTCAGCTTAGCTATTACTTATGTCAAATTCCAACCACCCAAACTAGAGGAAAACTTTGAAAATGAGAATTCAAGGTACATATTCAGAAAGTTCACCTTCACATGGGAAACAAATCACACCAACACTCTAACGCTTCCCTTCATAAAACCATTTGTTTTCTGTCTTTAAGGAAAATAGGTGCATGACAGAGTCTTAAATACTCTGACTGGTTGTTTTTACCTAAATAGAACTTTTTTGATGCAAAGAAATTTCTTAAATCCCATGGGGAAAATAAATAAGCTTAGTCTTTAGAGTAGGATATTCTGAAATTTTACATGGTAAAGCATTATCCCTGTGTAAACAAGATAGTAACAAAAAAGTTAAATTTAGCACTTCTGAGGCACCTGCAGGCAACTCTAGCCTTGTCTTTCTTGCTGCAAAATAACATTTGGACATTGGAAGTAAAGAAGCCCAATATCTGAGATCATTAAACTAGTAATAACGACAGATGGCAAGTGATTTACAATCTGTTGCCATAAATCCCATGTCACAAAGGTGTCACTCCCTAATAGGGTAGCTACCAGCAGAGTTCAGAAACACCCCAACTTAATTTTTGAATACAATTTATACCGTGCAAAAACATATCTTCCTGTCAACCTAGAAAATAACAGAGAACTGTAGTGCTACTTTAGAAAGTACAAAATCTCTGATATAGCACACACCAAATCATAGTATCAATGTCACAGTGAAGCCTAAGTGTTCCATCTTCAGAAATATCTATAAAGTATCATTGACGTACGACAGGAATGTAGCATGGAGAGGTTGGACAGGCATTCAAAGGTATCCCTTAAAAAAGAAAGAAACATTTGTGCACAAAGGGAATTTGTACTGATCCTGGCATTTTGCAGGTACATGAATGTTCAGTCACAAAAGTAATTTTCTGTAACTGTACTGAGCGTCTTCATTCTCCAGCTCAGGTTGCAGAAGCCATGTTATTCTTCCTGCAGGAAGAACTCTGCAGGACTCAAGTCTGAGCCACCTTTGCTTTTACTGGATCAAAGGCTTAGTTACCAGGAGCAGAAAGAACACTGACAGTAGATTTTCTGCAATCAGTGTTTCACATCTGAATCCCAGAGAGACACATCCTTTCCTACTATCTGCTGTCTATTTTGTGCGCAGCTTAACATCACCACTGAGGCTAAACAGATCATGTTTCCAAACACACCACCTTGAATTCTCACTAACATCAGGACGACAGAGCAAAATGTTACCCCCAGCACCCACCACATTGCAAGACAAGACTGAAATATTCACCCTTCACTGCATTTGATACATTTTCTACATTCGGAAAGTATCTTCTGTTAATGTGACAAAGCTCATGCTGTTAAATAGCCCTACTACATTTTAAACCACTATGTAAAAGCTCTATGCATTAGACAAGCACTTTAATAGCATCAAGTAGTTCACAAAAATACTGGCTTTCTCTCTGCAGAATTATTGAGGTTTCAAATTCCCCCTAACGTTTGCAGCATCAAATACCATACAAGAATTCTGTGACAAATTCACAAGGACAGAAGGGAATTCTCATGTTAAGTTGCTACTCTATAGCAACACAATGTGATCAACATCACATTTTTTTAGCTAACAGCCCGTACAAACATAAGTCACTGAAAAAAATGTGTAAAAAATGCACAGGTAAATCCAGCATAAGAGTACCTTCTACAACCACCTTCAATATGTTATAAATTTACTTGGACAAAAGCTTAGATTTAAAATGACTAATCATCTCTAAACATTTTTTATTAAATGTTAACAAGTTAGAAGTATATGCAATATGTGTGAAGCCTACAATGCAAAAAGATTCTTCCCAGGGAAAAATTTCCTAGCAGAAGTTCCTACATAACTAAACTTCTGATGGAATACAAGTTTTGAAAAAGAAGTTTTGAGTCTACACAAGGGAAAGTGCTAGAACTTTACAAGTTAAAAACAGTGACATACCGATTTTAATTTCATTAACAATACAGGCTTCAGAAACAGCTCATGGTTTCCATCAAATCTCACAAAACCAAATAAATTCCTAAATATTTTGAGGACATTAAAATAAATTTTATTCAATTATATAGAAACAACTTAATGTACCTGTAATTGGTATCTTTGGGTTTTCAGGTAGCTTTCCTGGATCAGCTACTGAGGCTCTTAGTAATGAAGCTATACAGAACAATGAGCAGAAGTAATAACCTGGAAAAATAAATAAGCATTTGTTAGTCTTTTTCAGGTGTACAAAATATCTACTGCACGCTGCATCAAAAATATAGATGCTCCAGCAATGAGTTGGAAATTACTCAGCCTTCTCATTCAGTTCCAGATATATTTTTGGTACTGTACAGTCTACAATATTAAGTACTCCCCAGTCTTAAAAAGTGAAAGGAAAAGGTAGCAGTGAACACTGTTTCGGAAGCACCAGCAGGATGCGACTATGGCCTTACCACTGTATTTAAAAAGTTCCTCCACTGTCTTATCAAATAAGCACCAACCATTCTACACTTCAAAGTCTCTATGTGAAAAGACATTCCCAATAGTCCATCTTCACTTTACAGTTGGTTCCAGTTACAATTTAAGCCTTTTCCACAACAAAACCTATTGGCATAGCTCATACTAGCTGACCCATCCAGGGATTTATGACAAAACTAACAAAACTCAGTTCATCAACCATCAGTTCTACCACCCCAAATTCTGACAAGCAGTAAGAGTTGTGGGCCTGAAATTCTGTCAACAAGTTCTAGCTACAGGACCTGAAAGTCATATTAACGCTTTTCCCCAGTTTCCACACAAAAAAGTTTTATTCTAACACCTCTGAAATTAATGAAGTACATCAACCTCTTATAACACAAGATGTAGGCTGCATCCCAGTACTCTTATCCTTTATCTTATAATTTATCTTTATCCTTCACCTTATTCTATATTTTCTGACCTTTCTCATATATGTTAACTACTGCGCAAAGACTCTATTTTTACTAGCAGAAAAAAAGGCTAAGTTAAATTGACTTACACAAAATTGCCACAACTGAAATGTGTCCCTCTTCATAGTGAGGAAAAAGGATGACTTTTGGAATGAAGATTGTATTGTATAGCCAGACAAAGATAATCAGGCCCATGCAGCACCAACCCTGGGGGTCAACCACAAAGTGAATTCGTCGTCCCATTGAATACAAACAGTTACCAATGTGTCACGACCCAGGAAGAAAGGATTATCCTAGAGAGACAAATAAATAATAATAATAAAAGAGTAAATTCACCATCCTACAGGGCTCCACATACATTAAAACACCAAAAAAAAGCAGTCAGCTATTGACTTAAGGAATTACATGAAAATTTACAGACATTTCACATACACTGCTCAAGTACCAGGAAGAGAACTATTTTATGATTTCATTAGTAAGTTATATCTCACTAAAAAGTAAGATTTATCATCAAGATGCAAGTAAAACTTCTAAGGGAAAACTTCTGAGTAATACGTAAAACAAGCACTGGAAGCCAGGTGGCAGCAGCAAAGGATATAAACATTGAAGAAAAGTCTCCCATCAAAATAAAAAGGTTGCAAAGCAAACAAGAAATACAGAGAATGATTTACGTTATACAAGGATTCATCCCACCTTCCTATTGTAGTCTCCCAATTATATTTCAAGATTATATTTTAAAACCTTATATCCTAAAATAGTCACAAGCTCCCCTAGGAATCTGTCATTTTTCCCTGCTTAAAAAAATCTCCTTTGTGGCATTTATAGCAAAGCAATAGAGAAAGGAACCACAGTTCCCTAACATCTTTCATGCAGATCATTAAGGGGTATCATACAACAGTAAGCTTTCTCACTGTTACTCACGCTTAAAACCTCAAGGTTTCCATTCTGATAGTTTAGTGTGCTGGGTTCTTTTTTGTTTTAGATTGAAGAAACCCTACCAAGTCCTACAGTATGAACTTCAGAGCTTCACAAACTGATCTTCAGAAAAACTCATCGCTAAGTCATAAGCACTATTCAGCAGAACCTTTAAGGGAAGGATTACTACTGTTACATTTTTTGTCAGGTTGCCTCCATACATGTGTCTTAATATTGCAACACACACACAAATCCCAAGCTACTCTCCTACCCATTAGTTTCCTTGATTTCTGGGCTTCAGGGAACTTGTCCATTTCAGATGGATTTCTTTCCATTCCTTTCAGCTTCTAGTTTTTCCATCGAAATTTCATCTTGTTTATCAGTCAGACATCAGTGTTTCCAGGGGTTTTGCTTACTTGTTTCAATTTTATTTGTCCTCACTTGGATTCACAATTTCTCTGCTTATTATCATTCACAGATTACATTAACGTATCTTTCGTTTTCTAGATCTCTAATCAGAATCAGACTCAAATGACCTATCTGACATTTTACACACTTATCCTATTTATAATCCTCTGTTTGCTGCCTTCTAGTGTAATAGTGATCCCGTTCAAGTATAGCAGGGTACTGTGCTTACTTTTATCCAAAAAATTCATCAAACTTGCTAATATTTGTTTTATAAACCCATGTTGCATACTGAATACAGCTACTGCAACCTTAAAACTGTTTTTAAGTTCATAATCATAAAAACTACTTAGGCCAATATTTACTATTCTTTTTAAATTTTACTGTATGTAGCATGCATGCACCAAAGCTGTTGTTTACATGGTATTAATATACTACATACGTATGTTCAGTCTCTAGACATATAAACAATGTAATATTATACTCCTGAATCAGCCAGTTCTTAATGTGCCTCTGTTGTAAGTTAGCTTTGGCCACCAGCAGGTTTAGAACTAAAGAACAGTATATATCATGCTACACGTGCACTGATGGAGGATCTGCCTCATCAAGCAGAGAAGCTGAGGGAGAAGGTGAGCACACTGTACAACATCAGGGAAGCTGAAAAGGAGATGGACCAGATGCCCTCCAAGACTCTGCAGCCACAGGAACCTGAAGCCCCACTGCACCAAGAAGAAGGGGGCAGAGCCTTAGCTTGTCAGGCTGGGCATGGAGTTGTGGAGTCTGGTGAAGCCTGGAAGCTTGTGAGCTCCAGCACCAGGAGGACAGTTCCTGCCCCACTTGCAGTTCTGCTCTACAGAGCAGGTTCTGAGCCCTGCCAGCAGGCAAAGGCAGGGAGCTCTGTCCAGTGAAGCCCCGCAGGTGGCTGTGCTGGAGTCCTGTGGCAGTGCAGGCAGGACAGGGTGGGAAACTCCCTGCTGCTGGGACAGACACCTCTGCCAGCCCAACCTGGCATCTGGCAAGGTTTGATGCTTGCCAGGGGCTTGGGTCGTGGATACTATGGACAGGCTATTGCTGAGGCTGGTAGTAGTCTGGCCCTCAGACTATTACCCTCAGCTGCTCTTCCACATGGGCACCACAGACATAGCTAGGAGAGATCGGAAGCGTATCAAGCACGACTACATGGAGTGTGAGGGCCAGGGCATGGGGACCAGGTGGTGTGTCCTTCATCCTACTGCTGAAGGGGAAGGACTTGAGGAGGAGATGCATCCTGTGGACCAACAAGTGGTTGGGCAGCTTGTGTCAAAAGCTGGGACTCAACTTTTACATCCATAGGACCTTCTCTGAGGGTCAAGAACTGCAGGAAAATAGGGACAGGGTCCACCTGACACTATGTGGGGTACAAGTATCATTGGCAACGGGCTAGTTAATCTGCTAAGGGATTCCTTAGACTAGGAACGATGAGAGAGGGAGGTGATGACCTACGATCCAGTCAAGAAGTGGTGGTCAGGGTTTCCAAGCAAAGGATGCACAAGATGTGGAAAACAGAGATCTTATAATCAATAGAACAGAGATGAAGTGGAGCCACATCCAGTGTGTGCACACGCTTGATACAGAAACACTGCTTGGGTGTACTAGGATGTGGTTAGGAAAGTGGAAGCTCACCTACAGTTGAACTTAGTGAGGGATACAACTGTCAAAAGGAAAACCTTGTACAGGTACACAAGCAGCGTAAGGAAGGCTAGGGGAAATGTGGACCTGCTGCTGAATGGGGTGGTGAAAGGATACAAAAAGGTCAAAGTGCTTTCTTCACCTTGCTCTTTACGGGTAAAAACTGCTTCCTGGAATCCCAGGCCCCTGAGACCAGTGGAAAAGTGTGGTGCAAGGAAGACCTCCTCTGAGTAAGGGAGGGTCAGATTAAGAAACCTTTAAACAACTGGACGTAACGCTTCCATGGGACCTGATGAGATGCCACCATGAGTGCTGAGAGACCTGTTCTAGTCATTGTGAGGCCACTCTCAATTATGTTTGAAAGTTTTAAGCTTATGGGTGAGGTTCCAAAGGACTCAAGAAATCAAGTGTCAACCCTGTTTTCAAGGGCAAGAAGGAGGATCCAGGCAACTAAAGGCCTGTTAGCCTCACCCTGATCCCTAGGAAGGTGGAGCAAATAATCCTGGAAACTGTTTCCAAACACATGAAGCACAAGAAGATGACTGGAAATAGTTAGCGTGGGCTTACACAGGGGAAATCGTGCAGACTGACAGAAACATAGACGCCAAAAAAACTAGAGACAGCTAGAAACACTGATGATTGCTGAGGAATCCATCTGTTTTCCATCTTACCAAAGCAGCAGAGATTCCATGACTTCACAGCATTTCCTCAGAAGGGGAAATAACAGCTCAACAAACAAAAAAGGAGAGATGTAAGTAGTGAAATACTTGTTTCCGAGTGACCTACCAAGTATAACGTGTAAGCAACAAGCAGTGAGAAAGATCTGGAGAAAACAGTAAGAATGCCTATAATGGAAATATATCCCAAATTTTTATAACTCAATGACTAACTTTTGCCTGCATGACATTATTCACTTTCATAATCACAAAACCAAACCAAACCAAAAACAAACACACACATACACCTGCCTGAAACCCGTACCTTTGATGGCAAGTTTCACAATTAAGTTAGAACTCTGCAAAACAAGGACCCGTTCTCAAGAAAGGGAGACTTTTCATCATCATCTTCTGATCTTTTCTGAAAGAGACAGAAAAGAGTGTGATACTCAAACAACCATCATCACTGGTTTGAAAGGCAGCATATAATAGATTGCCTTCTATTCTGTTCTTAACACCTCACCTCACTGAGTTTCAACCTATTCAGAGACACGCCTTTGCCAACCCAGCCCAAATCATGACACCATGTCTGAAATGACATGCTGATTCTAACTAGTGTTCCTCAAATTTCAGTTCTAGGAACTGGATTTTAATACAGATTTAACAATTTTAAAATTTTTTGTAGATGTTACAATTTTACAGTTTTAATATAGATTTAAAAGGATCAGAGTGTTCAGAGAAAGGTCTAAAAACTGCACTACTGCTACTATAGTTACTTTAAATTGTGATACATTTGCTTCCTGCATGCCTATTATAATGAGCAAGTAAGTTTTGTATTTTTCATCGTACTTTTGTGAGCAATACTGCATAAACAATATCAATATATTGATTTCCTCCAGCAAAGTGAGCTTTTTCCCCTCTCCCTTTTGGTTTGTGTACCATATGTAAATATTTAAGGGGTGGAGAAATAATGAAAACCTAACGTGCACATTGTGATAATTAAGTAGGAAGTACTAGATTCCAATTTAACTCACAGACAAGGTGAATTTATAGTCTTCTCTTTTTAAACATGCCTTAAAAACCCCCTATATTTACTCTTTCAAATACAATGTCAAAGAAAGGAAGAATGATCTCAAATAATTCTGGTGTTTAGGATGCATCATTTCTGACAAGAATAACTACAATATGTAGATGAAAAAAGTCTATGAGCAGGTTTACAACAAACCAGTTTCAAAAAACATTTTAGTGATTTATATCCATATACACTCAGTATTCATACCCGCAATGCCTAAAATTTTCCAACGAAATAACTTAGGATAAACTATCCTAATGTTGGAGGTTTTGTGGGTTTCTTCCCTCTTACCCTAACTTAAAGCCATTTTTTCTAAATAAACATCTCAAACACAAAGCATTTGAAAGCAAACAGTAGCTATGGCTGTGGAAAGCTTCAGATTTACCAAAACGTGACTGAGTCTTTCCTACATGATCAAGAATTGCTCTTGCCTTTCCAAAAAATACTTTTACTACGGGATGAGTGGACAGAATTTTTTCCTAACCCTTTTCAATTCAATTGATGGTATCCCCAATTCAATTAATGGTATCATAAACTCAGTATTTGTCACCTCCAATATGACTTCTGATGTGACATCCACTGAATAACGAGACCACAGAATGAGTCAGGCAGGCAGAAAGTCAATTCCGAGAAATGAGAAAGCTGTGCAATAACCAGAAATGTTAGCAGGAAATAAGATTGGTTTAATAGGCTCACTTGAACGCAAACTTCCAAAAAAGTATACAATTTTGGACCAAGACTGTCACATCTGTTTCATAAAGAAACCAAATACAAGCACTACTCAATTTCTCATCCTAAGAAGCATGACAACCAGCTCTGGTGACATCCTGCTCCTTGCACTTTTATGGCTGTTGCATTGATACATAACTAGAAATCAAGATCCTATACATTCTGCCTCACTTTAGCCCTAGACTTCTACTTTAGTAAAAAAAGTAAGACTGTGAAATCTGACTTCCAGAACTTTTTTCACAAACACTTAAACGAATCCAGAATGGCAGAGATCAATAATTCACAATATTGTTCACTGTGAAACACAGTTTTAAGACCCCACACAAACTGAACAATTCTATGCCCTATGCAATACACTTCTAGAGTGAGGAAAACACCACTTTCTAAAATGGCTGTATTCTAAGCAATTCAGGCAGAAAAAGGAACAGGGAGTAGAAACATGAGAGATACACTTGCTGTAATTTTCGTGCCAGCTAGCGCAAGGCCATAACAATCAACAGCCTCCATCAATTTGTGGATCCAGCTCTGGTTTTAGATCTACGACTTTCTGAAACCTTAAGAATTACTGCCAAAAATTACTGATATAAAACTAAAACCACACTTGGCCAGAAAAAAAAAAAAAAAAAGTGGATTTGAATCAATCAACTACATTACTTTCAACTACATTTTAAAGAAGTCACTTACGTGATGTTATCAAGTATCAGAATTACCATTTTGCCTTTTGCAACTCTTCCGTTTAATAAAACTAGAATCTCAATAACCAGTTAATACAAGCAGCAACATATTTTTGCCATGACAAAACCCCACATAGCCAGCATTGCACACGCTTATACAAAAGACAGCTGTCAATAGAGACCTTGGCACTACACAGTTGTTAGGTGGCTGTTGACAGGTTGGTTAAGGTAGGCAAGGCATTCCCACCCAACTCTTTTTTATAGATAGGATGTCGCAAGGCGTACCTGTAAACATGTACTGCATTCATGAAAGATGCCATATGGGCTTGGACTGGGAGGTGGCTTTATATTAATGTATACACACAATATCCATATTGATCACAAATCCACGAAAACTATCTTCACCTGTAGCTGACCAAACAGCCACTTGCAGACAGATAATGTTAAGGTAAGCACATCACTGGATCCTCAGCACGAAGGGCACAAAAAGCTGCAATTTCACTTTACTAACTGCTGGAGGTGGAAAATGAGAGCGTGAAGCAAAGAAAGGTCAGGGGACATTGTATTTCCTTGCCCTGCGCTGCTGGAGCACGCAGCCAGCAAAACCCACGCTCGCCTTCCACGACCAGCAAAACCCACGCTCGCCTTCCACGACCACCTCCCGGCAGCAAGCGCCCTCCTCACCCCGCAGCAAGAAAAGCTTGCAAGCAAGCCCTTGCGGGGCTTCGCGAAAATCACAACAGCATTTCTTTATTTTGCAGATAAGGACATACTCACGAAATCTTCTAAGAATTCCACCCCCCACCCACCCAAACTCTCTACACAGCAAGTAGCATTCCTGAAGTTAAGAGGAAAGCGGTACACCCAAGACTGGTAACGTAGTACATAACACGGGCGTACATAATCGTCCGAGACGGGCGATGCGGAGGCCCCCAGCGTACCGCCCTTCCCCGGGCCATGCCCGAGGGCGCCCGGCGGGGCAG
>VXBH01002972.1:0-27412 GCA_013400035.1 Rynchops niger | reverse complement strand
AAAACCTGAAGAATGTATGCCACTGAAGACATTAAGCCACATCCAGCTGTGAAGTTAAGTTCACAAAAAGCTATGAGCCCACTAGAAACGAAGTAGCCCTGGAAAAGGAGAGGTTAAGAACTCACTTAGCAAGGTCAGCATTTCACATTCACCCCGGGTCAGTGGGTAATCCTGCCTGCTCAGAGCAGAGCAGGAAGAGAGAGGGATGGAGCCCCTCGCAATGGTAAAGCAAAGGTGAAGAAACATGGATCAACATCTGGAAACTTTTACAGATACTGTAGAAAAGAGTCCAGGCTCAGCTCTCTTAAGGCCTTCTGCACATATATTTTTCTTGACAGTATCATTGTATTGTTCAAACAGCAACCCATGAGGGACAAGGCAGAGCCCTGCACCACTGGGAGGACAAGGCGCTGTCATCAAGGAAACACAGGAAAGTCCCACCTGCACCAGCTGCATCATCATCTATCATCCCTTCTTGCAGCACCTGAGCTCTCGCTACCTGCCAGCGAACACCAGTGGTGTCTCTTGCTGAGTGCACCCTCGGAGTGCCAGGAGTTACATTGGGGCTTGCCACCAGCAGCATCTCTAGCAGTGGCTCTACCCAGGGCAGGGAACCTGAGCTGTTTTCATCTATCCTTTCTGTGCTTGCAGGAAGGAGTCTCATGTCAACATCATACCATGACATCTGCCACAGAGGCGTTGGGCAACACGAACACACAGGAATCAAATCAAACACAGAGGCCACAGAGGTTCACATTTGTTGATCTACAAGGACTTTGCAGCCCAAGTGCCCCAGAGGCACAGACTTTTCCTGATGCTTGATGGGATCCATTTCTGCTCCTTCAGTGATGCTGCACACACACCTTCATCATGTGTGAATGCATCCTCCAGCCAGGCTGGAAAGAGCTGGAGCTCTTTTGACACCTGCATCCACCCAGACAGGCATGGCCACACTAGCTGTACCTCGGGCTGTGGGAAGTCGGGGCTTCACTCCAGGATCAGTTTCTCCCTCCCAGATGATGTTGGTGGGTACGTGCTCTCTGCCTTTTTGATGAGCAAACCAGCAAAGTGGGCCCCAGGCAAGAAGCCCCTCTGCCCTGGGAACCCATCTGCTGCATGCTTGCTGTTGTGGGTTAAGTAGACACCCGACTCAGGGGCTTGGTGTCATTAGATCCAGCTGTGTGAGTGTACGCAGAAGCATGCCTCCTGCCACATACCCTGAGGTGCCAAGTGGGGCCTTTGTTAGTTTACAAGGGATTGCCATTGCAAAACCTGTCAGCATCAGCATAGTTTCATTGCATCTTCCTTGCTTTGATGTTTCTCAAAGCCTAACGTGAAAAAAATCAGAGAGGAAATTGTCATACGCTGTAAGAGCAGGAGGGCTTTTGGGCTGTCTAGTCTCCTCCTCTGAATAACATAGGCTGTTATGTTTCCTGCAGATGTCGTTTCAAGTCTGACACATCCAGGCACGTGGTGCCTGGTAGGAGAATGCGGAGTTCATGGTGTTCACTGTGCCCTGCAGCCACGGATCCATCATCTGAGCAGCTCCCTCTTGGAAGACCATGCTCCCCGGCTGCTACTGCTGATCGAGTTTTAGCTCTGCACCTGAATCCCAGACCTTGTGACCAGCATGAACCTGAGCCTGCAAGACAGACCAGTCTTCCCAGGCACTGGACAAGCTTCTCTGAATCCCACGGCAGCACCAGCCACTCTTGAGCCATACATCTGTCATTTTGGAGCATGTCTTTTATATGTGGCAAACGGTCACAATGCTGTAATTTCCTTTCTGGGCCTTTGTAGTTATTGTTGTGCATGTCCTGTTTTTCATAATTATGGGATAGCTGGGTCAGTGGGAACCCCAGTCATCAACAGCAGTGTGGAGTATAGCAGGTCTGACACAAAAGGAATCCAGTAATGAGATTTGTGCATTCAAGGTTTAATTGTTTAGCATTCTTTGTCCAGTGCTCTTATTTTCTTCTGTTACACAATGGTCATCTTCATAGAATAGATTAGATTTCTATCATACAAAAATTGCTTAGTCTATAATTAAATACTAAAATGTGTATATTATCTCCTTACCCATACTTACATAGACACAACAACTGGCTTGACAAAAACAACATGAAGTACACTGTGTTTTCCATTACATGTGCCATTGAAAATACTACAGGAAAATGTATTCCCCTGGTACTGAGTGAAATGAAAGATAGCGGCACAGAAAAAAAAAATGAACAAAAAGTACCCACTGAGCTATGCTAAAACACAAAATGTCAGGGACTGATACCAGATAAAACAAAATTCTGAATATAAAAACTCATGGAAAAATATAGATAAAAATTTTACAACATTGATACATTTTTAACATGAAAACCTGAAAAAAAAATATAATATAAAAAAGGTTGTTGCGTAGCAAGGCTGACTAGAGCCTGTGTTGCTATCATAATTGCAGAATGATTGTGTACAAAATGAAATAGAGAGGACACCCCTGTATCCCATTCCTCCAATATCCAAACTATCTGCCAGCTTATAATTACAGTGGTTGGGGGGGAAAAAAGATGTTGCAGAAGGAAAGAGGAAAAAATATTTTTTCTGTGCATATTTTTCTCCTGTTTTGTGTTACTCATTTGAACGATGGTGTAGCAGAGGATTTTGTGCCTAGAATAATGAATTGTCTCCTAGCATGAAATACCTATCCTCACCTTCAGCATCCATTGAGAAAAAGATGTTAAACACTGTAGTGATATACTGCAGCAGCAGAGAATTTCAAATTAATCATATCATATGATGCCAAAGGCCCTGCTGGCATCGTCTGTGACACTGCTGTAGAGCTACTGAGTTTTTCATTGTCAGTGTCGATAACTTTTACTGAATTCAAATGTAAATAGTATAAATAAATTCCAGATTAAAATATACCAGGAAATCCTCTCTCCTTTAGAAAAAGAAAGATGATATTTAAGTCTTAAACAAGCTGTTTTCTTCCTAAGATCTTCGCATACAGTACACAAACAGCTTACCACAGGCTAAGCTGGGATGTGAACAAGCAGGATGCTGTTGGCTGCTCTGGGTAGCCACCCATGGGGATGCTCTTACTCCGGGGCAGATGTACACCAGCACCTCTCTCCCCATGCAGGGAAAGAGCTGCTCCACATACACCATGGGCAAGAACACACTGACAGCCTGTAACCAAGAAACAGCTGACATGCCCAAAATGACTTCACAAGAACTTTGTACTGGAACCATATTCCAGGCAGAGATTTACCCTGGCGCCATGAGGGATTTAATTTCTCCTTTAGTTCCCTGTCTATTGCCACTTCCCCCTGCCTTCCCCCCATCAGTGTGCTGGTGTTTCCAGTAAGAGACTGTATCTTCTTTCAAATTCCCCAGTTTCAGACATGCATGGAGAGTGAGCACTGCACTGGCGGTGTATGAGGCCCATGCAGTCGCAGGGGAGGAAGAGATGGAAAGAGAAGGTTTTAACAGTTCTTCCTAGCTGAAGATGTGTGGCATCAGCCTTTCCCCTCACGTGATCCATCACGCAAGGGCACCCTTAATATGTTTTTCAAAACAAGGTGTGCTTGCATCAACTCTGTGCCTTCACAATCTATTTACAAACAGAGTTACGTTAACCCCAGTCTGTCAATAAGTATCTAATATACACAATATAGATGTTTAAAAGCAGGGATGAAGATAAATCACTTAGAGCAGTCACATCATTCCCTGACATTGCAGGGCTGCTCCTTACATTTTGAAGCTGAAAAGCACCAAGTTATGGGCTTCACACACGTTCTTGGCATATTGTTCTACTTTCACAAGCAGGAAATATTTCTCTAATCCTCTTCTAAATCTACTCAAACTGCTGTTCCCACACTGCAGATAACAAGTCTTTGGAAACTGGTACTCTGCAATAACTGCTCCACAGATTTCCCCTTCTAAACTGGCCTGGATTGTGGTGATAGAAAGCTCCTGCCTTATAAGTGTGCCAGCACTGTGGGGACGTTACTGTCGCCATCAGTGCTGAGACCGGCTGCTCGTGCAGATGTACATAGGCAAGGCAGTTTGACAGCAGTTTGATTTGGGTATGGCCAGCAGGATGTTACAGCGACATGGAGCTCAGGCAGAAAGCCTGATAGAGACCATGGGTAAATGGTGAGCCGCACGGCTAACCTGGTTACGGCTCCCGGTTGTTGCAGTCACTCTGCTTGTTCCATCCAATCTAATTTAAACTGGTCACATCCAGCACAGCTATATTCAAAGCTAGAGAGGCATTGAAGAAATGCCCTTAGGAAGGAGGAGAGGCTGTTCCAAATCTGACAATGGTATTTTTCTGGTGAGNAAAAAAAAACAAAACCAAAATAAATGGAAGGTTGCATTTTTTTGAAGTTTCACTCTTGTGAAACTATCTTCCAATATATCATAGCTATTTTGTACTAGAAGATAGAATATAGTTACAAATGGGAGAAAAATTTTCTTTACAACTTTTGCTTTTTAGAAAACCAGTATTTCTCTGTTCTTTATACACCTTGTTTTGACGTCCATTTGATTAAAAAAATGCTTTTGAAAGCACAACTTTTGGAGGGTTGATACTAAGGATTCTCTGCCTACTCTCACATTTCCGTGGCTGCTAACACTGACAGAATGACCTTCAAAGTCTCATTAATGACTGTCCTTCAACAAGCTAAAATGCAGGTAAAATTCTGCTTAGCCTTGAACTCTGACAATATCTCTCCACGTTGAAGGTACGAAGAAAGGATAGACCATGCCTTCATA
Organism: Rynchops niger; assembly: GCA_013400035.1. NCBI lineage: Eukaryota > Metazoa > Chordata > Aves > Charadriiformes > Laridae > Rynchops > Rynchops niger. The sequence goes on along the minus strand of VXBH01002972.1, from coordinate 22,645 downwards.
ATTTTCCCTAAATAAACTGGAATAACTTATTTTTTTTATTTTCATTTCTCTGGCTTAAAATTATTCCTCTCCTCCAAAGCAGAACCTAATGCAGAGATGTTGCAAAAGAACACTTTTTGTGAGGAAACAAACTTTGGGGTTAGAGGGATGAGATACTTTTCTGTGCCTTTCTAGAGGACTTATGGGTCCTCTCTGGGTTTCTGTGGCTTTCTTGAAGATTGCTATTGTAGTTCTGTCCAGTCCCAGGCAGAGCTGCTCCAAGCAAGGTCAACTGCAAGAGCTGCTCAGGATATCACATTTTGCAAGTGGCCCCACTGTCCTCGGTTCTAGTGACAGAGCAGCTGAGAGCTCTCCAGAATTGTCCATGGAAGCTCTGGCCCAAATTCCTGGGACAACAATAACCGTAGAGCCCCATGATTAAAGGCAGAAGTATAGTTTTTTCCAAAATCAGTTCCCCTCAGACGCCTTTCTCCCTTCATAATAATCCAAACTCTCTTCCCACAGCTACAGCTCCTCAAAGGAGGTAATAACTGGCCAGAGCTGTTTCACTACCAAACCCCAGAGGTGGAGGTCACTCCTACTCTATAATTCCTACTCTACAATTTACAGACACAGCTTCTTCATCGAGCCACTTAGCAGCTGGTTCTTCATTTTGACATGCCTCTTACAGGCACGGATGTGTAAGATCACGCGATGGCCAGTGAAGCACAGGTTCAGATAACAGCCATGCTCTCTCGCAGTGGTAAAAAGCCAGGGGTTTGAAGGGGGAAGGCAAAATCAACCAGCCTTTCCCATCCAACTTTGTGGTTCTAGTAAAAACACAACCTGATCCAGATTTCTGAAGTGTTTTGAATAAAGCCTAACAGCTATACAGCCACAGTGCTTTGGAACTCTGTAAGGACCAAAGTGAAATAAAGTGTGGTTCATCTTCCATCACATACCAAAAGTTTGAGGATTTGAGCAAAGAGAACATGGATACTCCAAACCACTTATGATTTCAGATCACAAAAACGTGAGAAAAACAAAACTTCATCAACCTGTCTTTTGTATTTTTCCAATAAAAATAAAAGCACATATCAGTGCTGAATGCCAGCAGATTGTGGGGGTTGAAAATCTGAAAGGAAAGCTTTTAGTATAGACCTGGACTTCAGAGCTTTTTGGAAACAGTGACTCGGCAGGGGAGTCAATAAGACTTGTAAATCCATTTACTGCACCTATTAGATCGATTTCTTTCTGACTTCTTGTACAACATTTAAAACCTCCTGAAGCCCCAAGACATTCTTCTCCTGTGGTGCCTTTAGAATAAACCGCTCAATCATCAGAAAACATTACATATTTTCCTTCACAGCCACAACTTGTGACTGGTATTTTAAGCACTATTAAAGCTAAGGAGCTGAGTGTTGGAAATAGAACAGTAAGTAGATCTTTCACAAGTTCCTTCCTTTCTCTCCATACTATTGTTTTTGGCTTACTTTCAAATAAATGACTGATTCAATTTCTTATTCTTTCTCCTGCTGTCAGGTCTTAATTGCAAGCCAGCAACACATTGGCTGCATGGACAAAATTAAAAATGCAATCATAAATCAATAAAAGCACGTGCAACTTTTTTACTACAATTTACTTACCTGTGTTTGGCTTTATGACAAGTTATGGCATGGCACAACATGGTCTAGTTTTTCTTGTTTAAGCATACATCTGCTGTTATTCCCCACTGCCCTTCAGTAGCTTTTCCAAGGTTTTGCCTCGCATGAAGTAGGAACATTTTTGAAAACAAAAGGGAAATTTGCTACAACTGTCATAACCTTTAGCTCCTCTCCCCTAGAACATAACGTGGGAAATAAAATTCCAAGAAGGTGTTGGTCATGAGCTATTTTTATGTCTATGGTTCAGGGTTTTTCACCCATATGATTACTTTTATGGGTACCTTAAGGGAAGAAAGAATTACCATTCTGCTCTGTTTGAATATATGCTACAGCTTAGAATAAACCACCAAAAGCAAGCAAAGCTGCAACATTCCCAGGCTGATACAAATAAGTACCTGTCTTGCCTGCAAAAGTTGATTCAGATATTTGTTGCCCCTAATTCAAGGCTAATCTACACACAAAGGTCTCAGCGCATACGTAAGGTGAGGTGGGGGGACAGTCTAGTGTCTGAGTACCCAAAGCTCCTCAGCCGCAGCTGGGGCCACCGTGTGCTGCAAACCCCAGAGGGGTACAGAGTCAACGCGGAAGATGAAAATGACTCAAAGTAACTTTGCAGAGAAGGTGTAGCCTCTGGGTGAAGCTTATAGGTAGTCTGGCAACTGCTTCGTCACTTTGGATGGTACCTACCACCCACTACAGATTGCTGGACTTGGATTACTGTTGCTAGTGCACAGTAAATTCGTGTTACATAGACCCACAGGTTTTCTGAACAGCTGCGGCTGTTCTTCACTAGAGCTGGGTCAGCTTCTGCTATTGAACAATGCATTTAATTTGGTCCCTTGTATTACATCTACACACAGATTTCAGTGTTTTCATTATTTAGAATTATTCACTGAATAATGCATGGGAACATCTTGCAGACTGTGTACTTACTTGTGAATGCTGTGCCACAGCTACTGCTTGCTCGCTAGTTGGACTGTGTCATTGGTCACCAAAGCCAAACAGTATTTCTTCTCCCCAACCAAGAAGCATTTTCAAGTTGCATGTTTTAAAAATGAGAATAATCAGTCATATGCACTTTTTCACCAGTACCTATAACATTTCCAATTCCTTTTCACATTCCTAAGAGAATAAATTTTGTGTGTTCATGTGTGCAGTCAATAAAATGTGAAACAAAACTGCAAATGTAAATGAATAAATGAAGTCAGCTCTTAGCCTAGTGGGCAGAATACTTACCTAGGAAATGGGAAATCTGTGTTCAGCTTCCTTCTCAGCCTGAAGGCATGCAGTCAGGTCCCCGCGGATCCCTCAGGGCCATCCTTCCCCAGCTGAGTCCTCCAGGTAGAGACACCCCTCACTCTTCATTTTGAAATTTTCCTTTTCACCAATAAAAATCAGCACTGTCCCAAAGCGAGAGGGGCAGGTTTCAACCTTGCTGCCTGGCAGCTGGTTGGAGAAGGTAGCCAGGACCCAAAGCCCCTTTCTCCAGAAAGGAGAAACCCTCTGAACCACAGCAAGGGCAAAGCAGAGGGTAGCACTGGCACAGCACAAAATATCTTCTGAGCAGCAAGGCCTGCTTACCCAGCACCAATGTGGACACTACACTCTGGATCCAGAGGGGATGGAGACCACCCAGGGTACAGCTCTGATTCAGGCACCATGGAGGAGCAGGAATGGAGGAGGATATCTGGCTTCATGTCTCCTGCTGACTGGCTCTGGGTTGCTGCCTACCAGTATTGGGAATTTGTGTGTTGCCCTTTGGAGCTGCTTTACCCTTCCCATTGATTGCACAGGTCCTGTTTTGACCTCTGAACAACTCTGCTGGTGTTGGACACCTGGATTTTTAGGCAGTGCAAGGTCTACACGGGAAGTCCTGAGCAGATGCTCTGAATCTGGCCCTTTGAATCCTATGTTCAATTATTTCTCTCTCACTAACCCTGAAAATTAGTTTTATGTGCCACTCCTCACTGCCAGAGGGGAGGTGCAGTGCATTGCAGGGACTCTGGAAGACCTACAGAAACTTTGCTTCCCCCCAGCCCTCTGTGTGCCGTGGTCCAGAGTGTGTCAAAGGCACGGGGACAGGGCAGGGGACGGGAGGACTTCTAAGGCCAGGCCCAAGGAAAGGCATGACATGGTTCTTTATATTTCCCATGAAAAAGTAAGGTTAACCTTTTAACAGATACTTTTTCAAAAGGAGGTGGAAGGTCTTCCGAAGTTGCTGTAGAAACAAAAATGCCAGAGGTGCGTAAAGGCCAGGGAGAAGCTGTGAAAGTGCAAGTTTTATAGGGAGAAAGGAGTACAAACAATATTTGATGGGTAGATTTTTAATACAAAAGCAACAAACCAGTGAAATGGGTCAAAACCCAAGCCCTGTGCAAGACCTTGTGTTTCTAATAAACGGTATTGATTTTGTAGGTGTCAGGGTTTTAGCCTCAAAAAAATATGGTGGCTTCTGCACTATATCCTGTGCTTTGTTAGCCATAACAGCCAACCGTAAGAAGGAGTAACAGAGACAGAGACTGAAAAACTTGCTTGCTTTTTTTTTCACCTAGTGTGCTTGGCTCATTTGACCTATAAGGCACAATGTGGTGTAAGATTTTTGTGTCTTGAATAACCGAACTCACACTCATTTGACATTGCCTGCCTTCACCCATGGTGTCCATTGAACAAGAAATACAGAACATGAAGACAACACTGTGCAGCAGAAAATGCTGTCAGAGGAGGGGAGATATAGAGTGAACAGCCCTTGCAGCAAACCCATCTGCCCAGAGATGTCTCAGTGTGCCTCCCTTGTTATTTGGTGGTTTTTTTTTCACAGTCACATTTTTGCTTTGTGGCAGTTGGTCCTTCTTTCTCCCTCTCTGTATTACTCCATCCTTTTTCCTGCTTCCTCTTGGTTTACATCCTTCCTTCTGCACTTCGGGTTTCTCTTCTCCTATTGTCCTTCAGAAGAAAGGGAAGTCTTGTGTAGGGAAAGGCTCGATTTGTCTCGTTTCCTCTTCCAAGGCGATCAGATGAGTCATCCCTTGGCCATGCTGCCCTCCTCCTCATGCTTGATCCTCCCATATGTCCCAAGAACGAGGAGAATAAGTTGGGTTTCCTCAGTTAAATTAACACTTAACAACATAATTCAGATGCTACAAGGGTTAACTGATATTTGTGCAGACCCTAAAAGCACTGTGGAACAACAGCAGACTAATAACTCGTCCCCTTCTCCAGGGGTGCCGCTGAGCAAGGAGCCAGGGGAGGGCAGTAGCTGCCCCAGAGTGGCCAGCATGGCTGAGGACCCAGCCCAGATGAGCACCCCAGCAAAACCTGGGAGTGAAGGGCAAATTAAGCATTCCCAAATGCTCCTCATCCTGCCACGGTGACAGGGGAAAAAATCCTTTCTCCAGGGGCTGGGAATAGTAGGGCAGTCACAACTTCTGCTGGTGAAACTACAGTGACCTTAACAAGGCATTGCAAGCTCTTTTTGCCAACACACGGCCCAGGTTCCCCGTTAGTTGGAGGAATCATACCCAGCCACCTCCACTCTCCTAGGATGTTCAAATGCATTAGCTTGAGCACATTCCTCCTGCTTTGCTGGCAGTGAAAAGTCTGGTATGTCAGCATGAAGATGCAAGTACCCATCAAGGCAATTAGATGCCTAGATGCTCTCCTGCTCAGCAGGGGACATCCCTGCTTGAGCAGTGCAGTTTCCTGCCACATCTACTTCATCTCACATTACTTAGGAAAGTCCTTGGACACAGCCTCTGTGAACAGACGTGCAGATGCTTTTAAATTGCTGCCTGCAATTGGTGACACAACACAACTGCAGGCTAATGTTCTCAAGTTCAGACCCCTCAAGTTTTCGGCCTCTCAGCTCCTTGTATGTGCCTATTTTCCATCTGTAGCACAAAAAACACCAGCTATTGAGAAGCACAGCCAAGAGCAATATACACTGAATTTAATAAAACATGGAAAGTAAAGCAGCAGGCTCCAGCCTAACAACTAAACACAAGACACTGTTGAATGGCAGGCTTGGTCCAGATGAGCTACCTTGGGTCATTTGCTCTCCTGCTCGCCTCTGGGGAAGAGCACCACACTCATGGCTCCCCTGCACCTGGGTGGAGAAAACAATGGTTTCTGTAGCAGACCTTATGGATAGGGATGTAAAAGCATGCTCCCGTACTGTCATCCACACCAGTCAGGCCTGTGCCTAAAGCCACTTCGCCACACTTTGTGCCCCTGCCACGTGTGGCTGGGTGCTTGAGGATGTCACCAATCTGTAACAGGCTCAATCGTCCTCCCTTTCTGAGGATCAGCAAAGTCAAATGCACCATCAAGTTCATTTTCCAGTCCTTGACTCAAAGCAGGCCTTTCCCTTGAGCTGTGTGAATAATGGATTCAATTGGTTTATTAGTGACACTGAGAACACGTTTTTTTTGTTGTGAGTCAACCTAAAGCAGTTTAGCTGGTTTTTGGCAAGGGAGAATTCACTGTGGATTAAAATGCTTAATTTGACCCCAAAACAAGATGTTTCATTTCATTCTTTGGATGGGGGAGGATAACAGTGTCTTATTCTCAAAATTAGGCAAAAAGGCAGAGGGGGAATTGAGAAAGCTTAAGGTGGATGTGTTAACATGAAACAAACAAAGATGCTCTACAAATCATTTTGCTTCCCAAATTTAATACAGTTCCCTGTTCAGCATGAGAAGAAAATGACTCTTTCTATGATTCATTCTCACGTGAAATTCATAGGGTTTAAAAATGTGCCTGATTTTGGAAAGTTTCCTATGTTGCTACATAGCTTTATAGCTCAGGTAAGTTGTTCAGTAAGAAAGGTTAGCTCCAGCAAAGGCTACTGACCATGGGCAAGGATCCTTGCACACGGCACAATTCTGGGTGCAGGGTGGCCCGGCATAGCATAGTTTGAAACCCCAGAACAGTGTGTGCAGTGCTGGATGGGGGTGAGAAGGTCAAAAGAGAAGGAAAGAGAATGGGGAAGTCTGAAGAAACACAGGATGTGCAAGAAGCTCCAGCAGAGTGAATCAGTGTGATTTTTTCCGATAACCATGCAGTTACAGGAGGGACAAGGGGCAACACCCAGACACTAACTCCAAATTCCTGAAACCTTCAGGCAGGGGAGGGGTGGTGGGTCTCAGGTCACAGATTTGGGATTGAGTTTTTATCTCTAAGCAGCATGGCCATTTGAAGAACCCACGAACTTTCCTGCCTTGCTGTGTCAAGCATCCTTAATTCTCCCCTTCTAAGGAGAAATGCTCAACCATATGTGTTTCTACACCTAATAAAAAGATGCGATTAGGTTAAAAAAAAAAATCTATACCTGTTATAGCAAATGAACAACAGTAATAAACACACTACATTATTGCATTCCTTTTAATGGCATACACACAAGCAAGGAATGAGTTCAGAATGCATCCCTGCTTGCCTCACTCCTGGATATGAGCTAGGAGCAGGAACAGGGTTCACAGAATTAACCAAAACAACCAAAATGCCCAAGACAGGCCTGAGGCTGGCTGGTCACTGGGGAATGTGCACCATGGCTGTTTAGACCATAAATGACACTGTAAACACAAGAATTACATCACTAGGGTGTTAGAAATGCAAATACTTGGACAAAATTTCATCAGGAAGCTATGTAGCTCCATCCATCTATAGAGAAAGAGCATTTCTATCTTCCAGTCCCTCAAAAGCTGCTTTAGCAACACAACACATTGGGAAAAGACACCTTACTGACTAGGCAAGAAGTATCTTCTGTGCCTGGGGTAAGGAGCTGGCCTTGTGTAGGACCTCAAGCAAATTACAGGGCAGAAATGGAGGATGGAGTCGGAGCTAGGGCTACAAAGGAATGGCAACACAGTAATGCCAAACAGTGCTGCTAGTCAGAGGTGGCCGCAGCTGGGTAATTACAATTCAGGCAAGGGAGACTCCTTCCCTGCTAGCACAAACCAGGACTATAGCAGGTAGGTGGCTGAAACATGTTCACTCCTGTCCCTGGGCCTGCAGGGATATGAGCTGTTCCTCCAAAACATATTCCTGAATTCTGTCCTACCTCCTTGACCAAAATCAAAGCTGGTTTCCCAAAGTCCTATTTGCATCACCTTCGTTAAGAGATTCCACACACGCACGTCATCCTGATAGAGATCTATGGCCTTAAGTGAAGACTAGAGCAGCTGCAGAATATTTGATGTTGTAGCAGAAGTATAAATTTTAGGTAATAAGAAATATTTCTTTATCCTAGATGTTGACAACATTTCAGTAGAGCAAATAAGAAAATAGCCTGCAAACTAAAGATTAGAATAAAGCGTGCCAAAAACAGGTTCTCAAAAAATTGCCGTGTTAGTAAATTATCTTTATTTCAAAGCAGTAAGGGGGAAACTGCATCGTCCCTCTGCCATTGCGTACAAAGAGTCCCTGTTTGGGATCAATGAATAGGCATGTGCAGCCAGCCTCCTTGCAATTGCCTGCAGGTTATGAATTTGGAAGCGGGTGGAAAATTTCAGATTGAGCCTGAACGTTCACTTGCATCTGGACTTTAATGTAACAGCCTAAAGGGAGTGTTGCTCTAAATTTTAAATCACACTGAACTTGATGAAGGGCTTGACATGATCTACAGGAAAAGGTCAGAAAAGCTGTAAATGTTTATTTCAATGAGATTAAACCAGTGCTTTCAATCTTGCTTTTACACTTCCATCTATGTATTCACTTACCATCTCTGCAGAACCCCTCTAGTTCTTTTCTGTCCCAGGAAATCTTTAGCATACATGCAGTGAAAGGCAATGTGTGCGGCATATAACCCTGTAAGGGACCAGGGGTAGTGGAATCTGTGGGCAACTGCATGACAATTGCAAAGGTCAGCTCATCAGTAGAAAAACCAGATGGCCAAGAAAGAGGAAGCTTGGGCTGATTCAGGAACATTAACTCTTTTAGCAGGAAGGCTAAGGGTAGCCTGCTGACAGCAACACGTAATGAAAGGTACTTTCACTGTTGAGAGACTATGAAGAATAACACGGACAGCATAGCTTCATGTGGATCATGCAAAAGACTGTCAAAAGGGACGTGCAGCTGGGAAGTCATCACACTGCACTATAAGTCCCTATCATCTGGGGAGGAAAAAAAATCAAGGAAAATGAGACTAGACAAGACAGGCCAAATCGTTATACTCTTCTCACAGAAAAGGGCTGTCAGTACATGCTGCGGTGCTCGTGAGGGTGCCAGAGACTTCAATGGCAACAGGCAAAAGAGGAACATTTTATCAACTGTTTGGGCTAGTTGGCTGCACACATTGCAAAACACAGATGCGCCCGCCCTGCAGCATGCTTAGGAAAAACTCACTAAGCATTCCTCATCTTCAGCTGTGTCTACTCCAGGCTACAGGCAGCATTGCCAAGCTGTGCTTGAACTCTGCTTAAATGGCTGACAATTTCTACAGCCAAACTGCTGGAGTGTGAACTCAGCGCCATGCCCTATGTAGGAATTTGGAACCATTGTGCCTAAAGCCAGCTGAAGTGTGCACCTTCGCTCTTGAAGCTGGCTGCTAAAATCATCTGGTATAAGGAAAAAAAAAATAATGACAGAAGTGTGAAGGTAAGGTTTAATATTATAATGATACGTTCTTGTACATACCAAAATGAGACACGTAGGAAATAAAGGAACTTTGTGTTTAAACTGCAAGAGGATGCCACTTCAACTCAACAAAAGCAAAGTTTAACCCTCGTCTGTTTGACACAAACATTTTATAACTGCTTGGAGCTACTTGAAACTGACATGTGGTTCCTGGTCTCCTTCCTTAGGATACTAGTTGCAGCAGTTTTCCATATTATTTGCTGTGTGCACTTTCTTGATATTTGAATCACTGAGCTGACTTGCACTTGCCCTGGTAACTTACCAGCTTCAGATTTTTCCCCTGCCTACCATGCACAAAGGCTGATCTGCTGCCTTTTGTGTGTGCATTGCTGATTATTTCCAAGACAAACCCAAGTTGGTGATAATTTAGACAAAAAGCACTCTCCAGAGACAAAACACAAGAATTTAGATGGATTTTGGAGTTGTTACGTAACATACAGCCACAAATGACCTCTCTACCTCTCCAGCACCACTTATTTTTGCCTTAGCCCAACAATTTACAGCGGCTTCAGTGCTACTTAAAAGACCATAGCAAGCATAGTTTGAGAGCATACGCTTTCTTGTGTTTGGGCCGATGACAGGTGAATTCTTGGTTTATTTTCCTCTACCCCCTCTTTCTCTTGTTTCCGTCCATGCTCTAATGTATGGAATTCCTGGTCTGCAAAGCAAAGCAAGTAATCTGTAATGCAGCAGGAGGAAGAAACCAGTTCATCCCACAAATGTGAGGCTGTATAGGAACAAGTCCAGGCATGAATGGCTGCGTATGTATCATTTGTTAGAGCAATGCTGCCTCTCAGGAGCATTTGTGGATTTCCAATTTAGGAAGTTACTCTGCTGCTCATTTATGCTTGCATGCAGAAATTAAGTTTATAGGTAATATTGGGAAAACAGTTACTCACGTTGGATTACTGCATTTCCATAATGACTACTGCATATCTATAATAACTATTTTTTAAACCATTGAGTATTTTGTTCCATCTGGCCACTTCCAGTGAAATTATTCTGCTTGTACTGGCTACTGAAAGTGAATGATAGTAATGTTCTCCCAGGTCAAAAGCAAACCTCATCCAACACACACTGTGATCACTGTGAATTAATAGGTCTGTCCTGCTGCAACAACAGGTCCACAAAGCTGAGGTGCCGTATATGCTAATGCCATTCATCATCCAGGGCATCTCCACTAGAAAGAGGATGGGTGAAAGAGAGTTTGAATGATATTTAAATAAGGGTAACAGGTTTTAGCATTACGATGCTGGACCAAAGTAAAATCTCTTGACTTCAAAGAATGGATAGTTTCTTGACTTCAAAGAATGGATAGTTTCATATCTCAACCGTTTCACACCAAATGTTTGCCAGGATTTTTATCTTAGTCCAGCTATTTGCAGTGGCTTTAATGCTATGTAAAAGGCTGTAGCAAGACATCCCCAGGGCTTTATATTACTATTTGGCTTTATACTTCTTTCACTACTTCTAATAAATCATGAACTTCTTCAGATGTGTCAGAGGGCATTCCATTTCCTCAGCTGCAAATGACAAATGATGAATAATATACATTGCTGACTTTTTTCCCACCCTAGATTCCTATGTAGCTCTCCAGTGACTCCAACTGTTGCATTTGGTTTGTTTTTGTGGCTGTGTCCTGCACAATGGCTGTGACTCTCTCAGTTTTCATGTATGAAGATCATTCTCTTTCAGTGTTACACATATGTGTGCATTGTGTTCAGCTCATTTACTGTAAGATCTTCCTTCCCACTTGAATATACGGAAATACGTGGAAATAAAGGAAATAGTACATAGAAATAAATATTGCTCTCTCGAACTTAGGCACCAGAGTGATCATGTGAGTAAACACGCAGCAAGACTACTTTGTGTAATCTGTGCTGAAGAGCATGACTTCACTCTTGCTACCCAAGCTAACTAAAGCTAGTCCAAATATACATTTAAAAGCTGTAATAATGGATTCCAAAAGGTTTTGGCCTATCTTTGTGGTAGTTACAAATTAAATACTTTTGCTCACTCTCCGTATTAAAAGAATGTCACTTGAGGAGGTGCTTGCATTTTGGGGAGCACTGGCTGGAATAACAGGAGACACACATGTCAACAGACTCAAAGCAGGAAGTTATTAATTCTCTTGCATTCAACAGGGGCTATGATGCAAAATAAATTTTGAAGCCTAATGCAAGTTTCATCAGCCTGTGTTGTCTTTGGTCTTTCTGAGCACAGTTTACATCATTTGTGAATTAGTGTAACAAAGCACACTGCATGTTCTTCCACCCCAAAGCCCTGGGTGCCTTGGAAGTTGGCTTTGTCGACTTCCTGATGTGGGAGAAACCTCTTGGGTGAAATTAACCTCCCTTCCTGGCAAGACCCTTGGCTGCTGTGTCACGTATGGAGTGGGCATAACACCTGTGAGTGACAGAGACACCCCTCTGTCCCATCCTGGAAAGTCTCATGAGCTGAACATCATGCTGATGGTTCTCTATTTTAAAATAGGCACTCCTAAAATATCACCTAAGAACTGAACATACTTCAGCAAAAAAGGCATGAAATAACGCACAGGCATCCTCCAATCTGTCACTACCTGGTTCAGTAGGCATCACCAAAGCCAAACTCTGATGAGGAGAGATTTGTCGCGTTACCCTTGCAGTGCTCTTTGGGGAAGAGTAGATGTACCTGTGAGGATAACTATTGAGTACAGTCTCTTCTGCACATGATTTTAACCAGAAAAGTTTTGAATCAGAAATGACAATACATGTTTCAGGACAATAAACTTTAAAACATTTTTCACTAACAGGCAAGGTTCCTCAGCTCCCCTCAGGTTTCTTGTTTTCAATGTCACATTTAGTACTGAATATAACCAGCTTTACCTGTAGGAGATCTGCCAAGAGAACCTATGATGAAGAAGAATTTCCTCTCCAGCCAATCTCTTTTGGAGCCATGTCAAGGTGCTTTTATAATATGTCGCAAACTTCCTGCCACCTAGAAGGCACCTGTCAGCTCTCAAGCCTGGGAAATCCCCAAAGCTTAAACCTCAACAGGTCATTGCCCTGGTGATCTGCCTTCTGCTCTGTCCTATAGATTACAGAGTGATACTCTGAAAACAAAAACAAAAACAAAACAAAATACCTCATTACTTTTTGCTAATTGAAAAGTCCCTACCAAGAAAACCATAGCATTTGATTACCACCATTTTCAGAAGAGGTTGCTCAGTAGCTGGTAATTCCCGCCGTCAGTACTGGTATGAGCTGAGGAGCGTGCAACTTGCCATAGTTTAGGAAGAAGACATTAAACTTGTTTTTTCTGGAAAGGCACACAAGAGAGGAAAAACTGGTCAAGATCGGCTGAAGAAATTAACTCTGCTAAGTAAGCCGTATTTGAGGCAATTGATTTTACTGTGATCCCATCAGGAACTATATTGAAGACCATCTAGTCACTCAGTACAGCTTCATCATAAGTATCACTCCGTTTTGCAGAGCCAAGACTGTGTTCAAACTGAATTCCCAATCTGCATTTTAACAATGGACCTCAGAGGGTCACAATCTGGGAATGTGGCTTCCTAACAATATTACCCAAGTCACGCTATAAACATGATGGGATACCAATGTTTGGTAACTATATCCATCATTAGAGCAGTTTCTACAAAGCAGATAAGATCAAAACAAAAGCTCATTGACCCTCTTGCGTTTAAAGTTTCCATTATCTTTGTTATAGAAATCCCTGAACGCAGCTTACTTCCCATTACATATTTAAGTCCATGTTGTCTCTGACACTCTTTAATTCTCTCAAGATCTGAAAGCACGCTTTCTCTATGCTTATTAATTTTACATGGTACTTTGAGACAAGTTAATAATAGGATCCAACTCATCCGCTGTCCCACTGTTGGGGAACCAAAATGCATGGATGACAAACCTAGCGCTAACGGCAGTGCTGCTCAGATGAAGCTGTTTACATCCAGCTGTGCCAGAAAGCTAAACAGCCTACTGCTCCTGATCCCGCCAATTTTGTTCTGCTCTGTGGAAGATAGTAAGCAATCCCACTAGTATTACCAACACATAACTTAATTTTCCTTCTAACTACTACATAAATTATGTTATTGCAATTTATATTTGAGGTTCGTGTGCTGCCACGCCGATACTGTCTGCACAATGGAGACACAGGTTGATTAGCCAGAATATACTGCACAGCAGCAGCCATTCTCCTTTCTTGGAAAGGCACCAGGCTTGGGAAGGAAAGGAGCTGCCAGGGAAATGTTGTATGGTTTTGAACGGAAGGATTCTTTCCGTGCCTCCCTATGCCTGTGCTAGAGGCGTAGGTGATGCAAGGAGGCACAGGCCCACACTGGGGTTTTTAGATACTAGCGTAATACAAACATTTACCTTTGTCTGACAACTTCAGTTCAGAAATTATTAATTATCACAGGAAGCCACAAAGCAGCTCGCAATGAGTGATTTATTCAGGTAATGTAGCCACTGCTGTATTTCTGAATAGTCTAATACGAACAGTAGGTTTCTTGTCATTATTTGCTGTCCTGAAGTTTTCTGAAGTAAACTCCCACTATTCACAAAAAGTACAGCCTTGTTTAAAGATTGAATTTGTTGCACAGGGTTTGCTTTTTGTTGCCACCTGAGTCACATGTTCTGGGTCCCTCTTGGGGCAACATTTTATTTAAGTGTAGGACACTATCCCAAGAAAGCCATTTCTCTCCAGGAGAGACACATAAGGCAGGCAGGTTAGAGGGAAAACGGAGTTTTTGGATGGAAAGCCTGCTAAATATGCTCATGAAGCTTCAGGATATTGAATTAAATGTTCTGGTGCTCCTCTGCAGAAGAAACTATATTAGATCCACGGGCACGAACCACAGACTTTCAGGAAGCTGGTGCCTTTGTGGTGTCTGTGTCGGTTTACTTTGCAGACTATGTGCTCTCACCTAACTTTGGCACTGAGGAATTCCTCGTGCACGTAGATGTGAAATTGTAAGTGGGAATACTTCAGCCGAGCCCCTGCCTGGCTTGTTGAAAGGACAGAGCTGACACTGTTGTGAGCTGAGGGCGCCTGTGCTCATCCCACCCTGCACGGTACTGTAGAGCCTGCAGCTCACGTCTCTGGCCCAAGGCTTTGAAGAAGGTTGCTTTGCTCCTGACTCTGCCTGTCCACTGACACGGCACCCACCTCCCCTGAGCATTCGTATGCGCACTGGAAATCAGGAGGCTTCTGGGAGGTTTGCAGGAAGAATTTGCTCAAGATACGAAAGGAATTGTGTAACACTGCGCTTCCAGCAGAGGGGAAAGTGGTCAATCATCTGCTTCTATCAGACTGTTGTCTCCTGCCCCAATTGTAATAACCACTGGTCACATCACAGCTCAGTGCAAGTCACCTTTTTTTCTCTGTCACAGGGACTTTTCAGCATCTTCCCATCAGCGCCCCGTTGAGTGTTTCACTCCAAAACAACCCCCTTTTCACTTCCCTGTGAAAGCGTGTCCCTGGAGCCTGACCGGGTAACACTCCCTGCTTTGTTTTTGAGCCTCCTCAGACATACTGCACAATTTTTCACCCTACAGTCAACATACTTTCATCCCACGTGGTTCACATGGGGCAGGGTGCTGTGGCGGGCTGCTGGCACGCACCAGGAGACCCTGCACCAGGGGACATTTTTTTCTGTTGGGGAACAACAAGGAAACACAACAATAACAACAACAACAACAACAAAATAACACAGGAAAAAAATATGCTGTCGCTAGACCTCATGCAAGAGAAAGGGAAGACCATGTTAGTGAGCCCCAGGAAAGGCCCTGGCAGCGCTCCTGCATTTAGCACCCCTGCTCCCTGCTAGTGCTGGAGTGAGGATATCATCCCCAGCACCACAGCTCAAGTCCAAACCATGCCACCGCACGCAGGCTACCCATCCGCTTTGCTTTGCCGTCTGGAGCGTGGCAGGCAAACCTCATGCCCTCGAGCCACCACATGGTGCTGCACAGCTGTGCCACGCAGACGCCCTGCTCCAGGCACAAGCTGGATCCCTCTTGCCAGCAAGAGGGAAGGATCCCCTCCGAAAGCACTCACGAGGGCTTGGGTGAAAGGTTTTGGCTACAGCTAATGCTAATGAGGCAGCACGCTTCTGTCCACTGCTGTCCATGGGAAAGTCAGAAGCCTATTCAGATCTGTAAGAAAATGATTAAAAATGAAGTTAAAGACAAGAAGGTAGGTTTCCCTGGGATTAATTTTTAAAAAAAGCAGGATTTTGCTGATCGCACCCAGTATACAAAAAAACCTAGAACTGTTGCTCCATATTGGGATTTATTTCAGGAAATAATAACAATAAAAAAAAAAAAGGTACAACACTAGAATGCCTTAATGCACTGTCACACACACGTAGGTAAAGTTACATGTTCTGAAAAGGGCTGTGGTTCCCATATTGCAATTGGAAAAGGTGTCAAACACATTGTTTTGCTACATAGTGTTAGATACATTCCAGGGCTTCTTAGATGCTATTGAAGATTCAAATGGTTTGAAGAACAGGAATGACAAACTTCACTTCAGTCAGAAGCCAGTATATCCTCTTCCAGAACAAGAGATATATCCTTTAAGACCTTTATGGGGTTTATTATGGTGGTGCCTCCTAGCATCAACATATTTAAGAATGTGTCAGAGCTTCCATTATAAACTCCTACTTTAAAACGTTTTATAAGTCAGCTGTAAACACATGGCACTTGGCAGAGACAGACACAATTCATTTGTTTCTATACCAGGACTTTGAAAAGTGTGCACGCACACGCACAGACACATATAAAAGCAATTGTGGGATCTTGGTCGCTGCTGCAGTCCTGTAGCCCAAAATGATCTAAACCAAACAAATAATTTGCCTTCAGCCTCTGACATAGCTCTTTACGTTCACTGGTCTCCTGTGGTAGCCACTTACAATTTGTTTTTCAAACCTTAAAAGCAACTGTTGTTGTACCCTACCCACTTCTCCGGAGGGTTATAATGTTACTGCCATGGGATTTTCACCTAAGGAGGGAGCCTCCCCCATCCTTCCCATGCACATTTCTGCAGCAGGCCTATAATGAGGTATTTGGTAAACAAGCAGCAGTCTGAAAACCTCCTTTAGCATGCGCTTACAAAGGATACCTTTAAATAGGAGAGTTTTTAAAAACACTAGGCTGCACAGAGCTTTGATACATTTGTAAAACCTCAGCGAGTGAAACAGAGACGCCAAGAAGCAATTTATTTGTGTTTTATTTTTCACTCCTGTTCCGCTTTTTATTTCAACCTGTTAAAAATAAAACAAAGGAAATGAAATTAAAAGCTTCTCCGTTTGAGAAAGCCTGGTTGTCCCTCCCAGGCCTCCCTAGCCTACTCCCTCATGTCTGTTTCTGAACCTCTGAGGAGTGACGCGTCTTCCACAGGTGTCTCCAGGCAGAGCAGGACGGGCTCCTCCAGCGACCTCTCGGTGGAGCTTTGGAGCGAGGGGTGGAAGCAGGGAGTCAACCCCAACCCCAGCAGCTCTGGGCAGGTGTCCCCAGGAACGGTGTACTCCACACAGGCGGACAGAGTCCCGCCGGCTGCTGAAGTAGCAAGCTGTGCGCTCCACTCTGCCCCCGAGTCCTCTTTTTAGTGAAGTACTTCAAGGAAGTGAGAAGCACCGTTGACCTCAGGGGCTATTCAAACAGGAAAACTCAGCCGCCCGCTCCCATGCTCTGCTAACACAGAAACCTAAATCAATAAGTCTGTTCCTGGCTTACATCTGCTCTTCGTGTTAGGGATCCCCCAGGTCTGCCGTGGGAACTACTACTCACCCAGTATATAGCATAGGAATTGCTGGAAAAAAACCAAAAGCCAGATGTATTTAGTCATTTGGAATTACAGCTTCCAGAGACCTGTGTCGTCTTTGCCTTTTCTGTAGCACCAAGAGGGCTCTGCAGTGGTGCTGCCGATAGCGAGATAAATGCAGCAAGCTGAAAACCACCACTGTTTGTAAAGCCTGAAATCAAGAACCCACTGAACAAGCCAATGAACGTTCTTTATAGCAGAATTACAAAACTCTTAACATTTCTGAATTTAATCACAAATCCACGGTGTGGCAGTTCAACAAGCCGCTTAATTCCTCCCAATTCCTACATACAGAAAAATCACCAGAATTGCCGGCAAGTTGAAACGTCTACAGAAAGCCAAGAGCTGCACAAAAGGGCGTTCACTTCGAACAAAGGTACAGAGGCAGCAGACACCCAAGGGCACAGATGGGACGGGATCGCATGGGATGGGATGAGCCAACACAGGGAGGCTCTAAGGAAGATCTGTGATCTCTCTCAGTCACATGCCCTGCACAGGGCTCACGGTGCTGCCATAGTCCTCACCGCTGTTTGTCCAGCAGAGACGCAATTAGTACTAGGGAAAGAGGAAACAAGCAGTTTCTCCAGGGCTACCTATGCCCATGGCTCATCAAGACGTGTAGTTGTGGACAGAAACAAACACGTTGCCTTGTTGTTTTGTCCCCCTTGCTGTCCCCTGGCCCGGCCATAGCATGTCCTTGCAGGATGTACGTGCTGCTTGGAGAGACTGAAGCTATGGATATCAGCTAGCGAGGCAGCCTGTCCCGTGCATCAGTGCACAAACATTTCACCCACCTGCAACACCTGAAGGAAAGCTTGGGCCTGTGGTTAATAGCCATGTTTGGGCTTGGACACCCCTCGTTGTCCCCACACCACAAGATCAGTCTACATTTGCACTCCTGTAAGCACACACTTGAGTAGTAGCAAAGAAAAAACCCCTGCGAAATTACCAACAAATTCAGGCCCAGAACTCAGCACTTGCTAGAGCTCAGGCTTCTGCTCAGAGCTATCAGTGCAGCTGCACTTCTCGAGCACCAGTCCAAATGCTAGAAATGTCTTCCTTTTTATTTCACATCAGTAGAAAACAGAGTCTCAGGATTGCTCCTGGTAACAGATAACCTAGATGTATTGTAAGTAACGCGGGATGAGCAATGGGATAGCACAGGGAGATTGCCAATGTGGCAAGCGTGCCAGAAATACACGTTATTCTCCAGTTCAGCAGGACAAACAGGTGCACAAACTAGCATTTTCACACTGGGATAAATAGAGTCAGTGCCATGCGAGTGCATCAGTTAGATCTTCCACACACACCCCCATACTAAACAGACCATCTGGGTACTAAACAACGGGCAACTAAAAGACCAAATCATCCTGTCTGGTTTGTCTGGACTTTTCTAGGCGTGGAGAACTTGTGCCTTGGCAGTGTACATGCTTAGCGATGTGCTCCAAACTCTTGTCAGTAATTACTGTTTTCTTGATTTGATTCTTTCAGATGAAAGATCAAATGTTGGAAAATCTTTGCCTTTTACACAAAAAAAAAAAAAAGAAAAAAAAAAAGTCCTTCTGGTTAGCTTCTGGCTTTTATGGCCTGCATTTCCTGTGTAAGAATTCACCCACAAAGTGAATGACAACAAACTCTGAATAGGATCGTATTTCTTTCTCGTGAGCCACGGCCGCTTCTTCCTCAACTGAGAACAGCATACATAGTCCCTAATTATCTCTGAGAGGCAGGAACTGACCAGTGTCAGGCTGGAGTTTTCCAGACAAAAGCAAACCAAACCTGTCCAAACTCTATTTGCTACATTAAGGTAATGCAGCCCAGCATGAGGAATGTAGTTTACAACTGTATGCGCCTTGCAAGGGGTAAAATGGAGAAAGAGAATTGATGACGTATGGAAGAAGTCCTGGATTGTTCCAGATGGAGAATACAGCGACAGTTGGGAAAATGCAGGCTGTGAAACCAAGGTTGTGCCAGTGCAAGAGTTAATCTTTCTCATATGGAATAAACTTTCCTTAAAAGACAGAAGCACAGATCTACTCGAAAACTCTGTGAGTACAATCTCACTCTACAATCACCTCTCCATACAGCAATGCTGAAGTTTTTATCAGTATTTAGGTATCACCTCACACCAAAATTTCCCAACATGCCTATTAGGCTTCCCAGTTGCCCATTATATGATTTAGAGGTAGTATGTGAAAGACCGCCTAAATGACTAAGTAGGAGCCAAGCAATACTGCTTACAAGAGAGTATCAAAAGTCTTGTAGTGCTTAAGTGTTTTTAATTTAAACCCTGGATTCTTGAAAAGGGTTGGAGAAATGCAGCTTTCAAAACAGAAAGTCCCCAGACCTCGCAGCCTGACAGGACTGGATACAGCGTCCTCAGGGATGTAAAAATTGCAGCGTGCTGGAGAACAAAGTATGCATAAAGCCAGACGTTTCTATTGACACAGAGGGGTGGTGGAGCAAAGACATCCTGAAAAACTGGGCAGAGTCGTCCCATGGTTACTGCTGCATCCACACCATACCTGGAAATCAGCCATCAGGCGCATAGAGAAAAAAGGCTTTCAAACTCATGAAACAACATCTTCCAAAAATACCTCCATACCCTCTCTCCCACAAAACTGGCTGGAGAAGGGTGATGGTTGTCACAGTGCTAACACTAAGAGCTGCCTTTCACAGCTCCATCTTCAAGGTGAGGCAGGCAGAGTATGACTCTGAAGAAATTATTCTTTAAGTACATTTGTTTCTTCCAGCAACAAGTTAGCAGAACAATCACATCTTCTACTTTGGTGGTTCTTTCAGGATATTTTTATTTACCATACTGATCTAAACCATACTAAACATGTTTAAAGTGTCAATCAGAGGCCCGAAAGAAATGAAGTTTTCTTCAGAAACCACAATTTCCACTCATTTAAGTGAGCAACTGCTGTTAAGCATTATACAAATAGGATCTTGCTGGGAAAGCTTTTAATGTAATTTTTGCCTGTTGCAACCTTAGCCTCCCGAATTGGTTTGGTTGAGCCATTAAGGGTTCCTTAACACGTAGGCAAGATGGCTCAGGCAAGGCCAATCTTTGTCCTGGACCCCTTGTTTTCAGAGGGGACAGAGAGCTTCAGCGGTACCATTTGTGAGGCATGTGATAAGAGATGAGTTGCAGTCTGCCTGACTTGTTCCCCTGCCCATTGGAAAAGCTAGGCGATAAAGAAAGCATTACAAATAGTCGTCATGCTGTTCAACGAGATTCAGGTCATCTGGAAGAGGAGGCCACAAACCCCACATGATTTTTCCTGCCCACTGTCCAGGCAGAATTTGGCACTACTTCTCTCATCGCTGCTGTTCTTATAACCAGCAGGCTTCCCAAAAGTGTCTGCCAAGATTAGCCTTGATGTAATTCCAGCAGCTTCACCAGAGGAATATTTAGCTCTGTCCTTAATCACCCTTATCCATTTTTCAACTTTCCAGAAATCTTCTATGAACAGTGATTTGCCTTTGACTCCTGGGACACCAAACCAAGACTCCTCTGTGGTTGGACCAGCAATTCCAAGGTCAGCGTGATGGAAAGGCAGACAGTGCTGGTTCTGCGCGCCAGCTGTGGCTGCTGCCTTGGGTCTCAGCTCACCAGCCCCTACAGTAAGCGTGACTGAAGAGCTCACCCTTCTCCTTCACTGCTCCACAGATATTTCCAACACCACGGACCATAGTTACCAACAAATAGCTCCATTGCTCATTTTATATCATCAGACCACCAGCACATCATCTTCCAGGTAAGCATTTTTCCAAATACAAAGCTCTTGAAATGACACAAACAAAAAAGCAAACACTAGAGGGGAAGAAAAGGAAAGTTACAACAATGAAATTCAGTTGGTTATAACAGTTACAACAATAAAATTCAAAACTCAGTTTTGAATTTCTGAGCTGTCTGGCTCCTCGAGCAGTTCACGATTGTGGTACTTTCCAGACATAATTACACCCTACAACAAGAGCTATAGAAATCTGTCAAGGTCGATTTTAGAAACAGCTTGTGCTTTGTAGCCTACACGTGTTAATAGAAATCTTTGATCCTACGACCTTGCAGATGTCTGCAAATATAGCAGCTGATGTAATTTTCTTTTTAAGGCAAGTTCTCATTCTCAGAGTATAAGATGCTCTATTTTTACTAACTTTAGGGATATTGACACTACCTGTAAGGATGGATGACAAACATTTCAGCTGACAGCTAGGTGTTACTTGATGTTGACAGCCCAGGGTGTTAGCAGAGGAAAGACTTGTCTTCCCATATGCAGTATGGAGTGTGCACTTCTACAGGGGAGGCAAATCCCAGCAACCTCTTCTTCTTACAAGGAAAGCTATCCCCGTTGTCTCTCCAATTAAGAATCTTTCATCTCATGCTCAGTGTAGTTTGCAACATGCTGTAATACCCCTAAATCTCTGCTACCTGTTGCATTCCCACAAGGCAAGGGCTGGACACAACCTTCTGTGGTTTGTGCTCCTTCCTTACACACTTACCCTTGCAGAAAGTATACTTTCAAGGGGATAAGCACTTAAAACAATGGGCAAATATTTGTCTATGAACGCTTTCTCTAGCCAGTACTGAAGAGCAAGAGAATACCTGAGGGTATCATGCTTACCGATTCTGTAAAGGTGTCAGCTATGTTGCTGTTTTTCCAAATTATATCCTGCATTAAAAGCAGACGAGTTACCAGAATTTTTGTCTTTAAGTCAAAAAAGGAAGGTTGGATGATTTTTCAGTAAAATTCTGTATTTTAATCAAATTGAAGGCATCTCAGTGAAATAAATTTACTCTAGAGCAAATCCAGTCTAAGGAATTACAAATCTAAATTGGCACAACTCAGAAAGCAAAATTTCCCACCACGTAAGCAGCACCCCAATTTTGACGCACTTATGTTACTTATACCCACTTACATGAAAAACTTAATTGCTACTAGACAAACCAGAAAGAAAACTGTAGCTCAAACTAATTCAATAGAACGCTAAAGCATTATTGAAAAGTGACTTTCACAGACTTCTGAAAGGTTGCAGCAGGAAACTTCATATGGATATACAAAGAAAATGATGGGGTATGGGTTTTCTATAGAAGAGAAATTTACGAATGCAAAGCACTCACAGTATCTTCTATCCTTAAAAATACTAGGAAAGTAATTTTACTTTTTGATAGTAAAAAACCCCAAACAAACAAAACAACAAAACCCCCAAGAATCTTCTAGAATTTCATCTGTACTGCAAGAACTCTCAATTGGTCAGCCCATCTGTTCTACTAAACAGCCACGATGAAATGCAGTCACAGTCTTCTTGTTGCCACTCTAGCCTCAGAACATAACCTGCAATTTCTCAAACAATCTAACAAATTCCTTGTCATGTACATGCGATGCAGGTTTAGCACCACTGCCATAGCATTAAAGCCAAAAGCTTTTGAGAATAAGACATGAAGTACTCAGAGAAGTGGTCTTGGATTTCAGTTGCACTTTAAAGTCTAAGTCTCCCATATGTGCCTCTCTCTCATGATGAAAAGTTGTGCAGTTTTCTCT
>VXBH01002970.1:25021-96511 GCA_013400035.1 Rynchops niger | reverse complement strand
CCAGGCACCACTGAGAAGAGCCTAACACCATCCTCTCAACACTTGTCCTTTAGGTATTTATAAGCATTGATAAGATCCCCTCTCTGTCTTTTCTTCTCCAGGCTGAACAGACCCAGGCCTCTCAGTCTTTCCTCATAAGAGAGGTGCTCTATTCCCTTGATCATCTTTGTAGCCCTCTATTGGACTCTTTCCAGTAGTTCCCTGTCCTTCTTGAACTGGGGAGCCCAGAACCGGACACAGTACTCCAGGTGCAGCCTCACCAGGGCAGAGTAGAGGGGGAGGATGACCTCCCTCAGCCTGCTGGCCACAATCTTTTTAATGCATCCCAGGAGACCATTGGCCTTCTTGGCCAGAAGGGCACATTGCTGGCACAGTGTACCACAGAAAAATGTAGGGACAAATAAAGGTATAATACCAGCTCTAGCTGGGGAAAAAAAAAAAAAAAATAACCACCACCACCACACAAAAAAACCCCAACCCAAACCTTTAAACTGCAGGTCTCTTGAAACTGGATGTTTATGTCTGGAAAAACCTAGTGAAATGGTTGTCCTAGTCTTTTACTCCTCCCTGAGAAGCATGGGCCACTAGGACAGCATATGGGTATAGACAAGCCTTGATCTGGACAAATCTAACTACTCCAATGGTCCCATGAGCATCAGGTCCCAAATATCCAGTGGCTGGGATAAAACAATAATAAATTTTTTTTAAAAAAGTTAAGGAAAGTCCATGTGAACTTCAGGACATATTTATATTCCCTGGTTCTTTGAAATTTATAATTGGCTATATATGTTAATGTATCGAAACCATATGGAAGCAATAACCCCTTTCAGGAAGCCAGCCTTTCTTATTGCTGCTCAGAAGCAATGATTACACCATATGTTATCAATTAAATGGCAAGAGTACATTTGGCAGAAATCTATTTAGGAGAAAAATGTGAGCAAAATAAAAATACAGGTATTAAGCAGGTTTGACAGTAGGCAGTTAAAGGAGCATGAAATTAAGTTATACTAAGAGGTGATTTTTAAACTGGCTGATTTCCACCAGAGTACTACTGTATTCATGTGAAGTATTTTTTGCTCTCAAATGCACAGCAAAGAGCATACCGGGCTCCAGAGGCAGCAGTAAAGATTAATAAAGTGGAAATGCTGAACATGGGGAGATTAATACAATTTTGATCAAAAGACCAACTAGTTAGAAAAGGTGAGTTCACCTCTTTAACACTTGAAATAAAGTGATCATTAGTACTAACAGTAAAAGAATAGAAATTGATCTTGGGAGGCAAGCAGAGAGCTTGCAACACCAAAACACAAAGACATTTAGAATTTCTTAGCCAAGGAAAACGTGATCTCCAGGATTTTAATTTTGAACATATTGCTTTCCACTCCTCTATACCCTGAGGCTTTCTAGTAGAGCCTGCATTGCTTCACACCAGCATCTCACAGGAGGAAGAAGCATTTGGATTAAGAGGCAAAGCTGGACAACAGAGGTCACTGTTAGGTTTCCAGGGCCGTAGGATAATTCAGGCTGGCTTGGTGAGCACAGCTAGACCAACCTCTACTGACCAACCTCATCTTCCACAGATGCTAACAGATTTCCCTGCATCACTGCTACATTTCCCCATGCTCCTTTCCCATGCCCACACTACCATTTCTCTAATGCTTTTCCTGCAAAATAAGCATGACCAATCGCCTCATATAATAATAGTGTCTTTTTAAAAGCATCAATAACTGAAGGAAACACAACTGTGGAAAACTAACGTTATGTAAACCTAAGCAGTGATGACCTCCAAATTTGCTGTTACACACAGAAAGAAATCCTGCAAGATGCAGGCTATTCTCTGAAAATATCATTGTTGTGCAAAATGCCACTAGGCAGAAAAAATGCTAGAATTTATTAGAGAAGGAACAGAGGAAAACTGCATTTTGCCACTGTATAAATTATGACAAATATTGTTTTCTGCTTCTCAGAAGAAAACCATAGATACTGCTCCAATGAACAGAGATTGAAGAGAGCTTCTACAGCCTACAGAAGGGAGAAAACTGGTGGAGGGCATGACAGAAGGCTATAGAAATATGAATGAAACGGGAACAAAGCATAAATAAGCCACGGTTATTCGCAGTTTTTCATGCCAGAAGGGAAAAAGGATATCCAATAAAATTAACAGGCAGTAACCTTAAGTAATTCAAAGGGAAATATTTTTTTTATAACACATATAGTTGATATCCAGAATTTTTTACTGCAAGACTTCTGGCGCTTTTTCTGCAATCTGCCTCTCCAAATGGCCACTGACCACTCCCATGGGACAGGAGCAATTTGGACTGCTACTGTCATTCTAGGTGCATTACTCATTTAATGTTGCCATTATCTGCTCCAAATTCTTTTTTTAATCACCACTCTCCAAGGACATACTTGGCTTTGCCCAGCCATACAACGTGACTCAACAATGGATTTGTCAAATCCATGGTTGTATAATTTATTTTTATATTTCTTTTAAAAATATGTCACTATTTTATAATCATAATAGTCTATTAATTATATTTGCACTCATTTTTCATTCATAATTTATTTGCAGTACACCCATTTCTAGAATAAATGAACTCCACAAAACTTGTTTATATAAATATTGACTCAATGTTGGAACTGGTCTGTAGATCTGATTTCCTGGCACTCCAGGCAAGCACTTTCTGAACCAAAGCCAGCGGAGGCATCAGTGCTCAATTCTTTGTAAAGCCCAGTGGTCAAGAGGATTTCACCAAAACATGGGAATAGCCAGAAACAAATGTTTCACCTTTAACATGCCTGTCTTCACAAGCAAGTACAGATATACTTATGGACTGTATTTCAGTCAGAGGCAGCAGCTCTAAAGAGGACTAGGCAATAATGACACACAGCCTAACATTTTTCACCATTGCACTGTCTCAATAAATAGCCACATTATCCCTAGCACAGTGAAAATCATGTCAGGAGCAAGCAATTTCTCCCATTAATGGCAAATAAATCTAAATACAATGCATCTTAGTCAAAGAATTATATTAGATAGTGTAGTACTCTGGCGCTTAAATTCATTATATTGAAATAATCTTAAGCATGAGTGATCTCAGTCACCAGTACATTTGAAGACTCTGCACTGAACCTAGTTTATCTCAAATTCCTAGTTTTCTTGGAAATATTTGATTTGTAGGTTTTATAGAGATGAAAAAATCATGCCATTTATGTTGTTTTCTTCGTCCTTTTACTGCTGTTTGCAGATGGCAGAAAACTAAAAGGAATGAACATAAAGAGTATCCAAACTGCATCACAAAGATCAGCACCAATGCAGAACACAGAGCAAGAAATGATCTAATGCATCCACCACAGCACAATGCAGTGCTGTGCACACTGGCGCCAGTCTGGAAGGAGCACCATTATGACCATGTGCCGTAAAAAGTCTCATGAAGGGATGCTTCTGGCTGCCTCAGTGACAAGAACCAGACAAACCAGCAAAAGCCATCTCATTTCCCTGCAGAAAGTAGACATGCCTGTGAATTACACTGTTTGATGGGGTAGGGATGGACCAAGACTGTTTTGTTCAGGTTCACTGAATCTTCTCCGGGTCCCAGTGAGGCCTCAGCTTGAACACGCGTGATGCACGACGACCTTTTAAATCCTTGTAGGAAAGGAACCGCTTTGCCATTGCAAAGCGCTGTTGAACAGCAGCTACGCAACCTCCACACACCAAACAGGAAATCGGTGATCCTAGTGGAAGTAAATTAAAATTTTTCTGCCTATTGGTCAATTCTGCTGTTACGATGTGTTTCAGGGTTTGCGGAAGTTTGTTGGTACAAAGGTCGTTCATTTTCATCAGCAGCATTGACCAAACGAAAAAGAGGTCCATTTTTACAGTAATGGTTTGTTATTTTTATTACTTTGAAATGACAGATAGAAAAATAAATGTTATAGCGATCAACAAACAGCAATCAAGTTTTCTCATCTTTCCATACAATTGCCTCTGCCATTTGTTTAACCTCTCCTTCACTGCAATGCACTGTGAACGGTACATAAAGTTGTACTCGGTCTCAAGGCAGTCATGGATGGGTCCTGCACCGAATTACTATGGTGTAAACGCAGGGTAATTACGTTTTGCCCTATGAATGCACAAAGCCTGTAACTCCGTCATGATAGACCCCTTCTGAGCCTTTTCACGTGCTCTAGCATGTCCTCTCCACAAGAGCCTTTTCTTCTTAATCTCATTTCAATCCACGGTACTAAAACAGACATAACAGAAGACAGAGAAACTTCAAAAGTTGTAGAATAAACTGCTTTATGTTATAGCCGGTATTTGTTAAATCACGAAGTTTATAAGCATTCCGTAATTAGGAGAGGCAGCCTTCCAAGAGACTGCCGCGGTGCTTTCTGCTGTGGTAGAAATTAGCCTGTTTTTCTAAACAGGATTAACCACACAAATCTCATAGAAATTTCATCATAAGCAAGGCACAGAACACTAAGAAAAAATGCCAACCAGTATATGAACAAATTCTGTTACAAGCAAACCAAATTTTAGCCATAATTATCCCACAGAAGTAACATTTGGTAATTTTGTACAGTCCTTTGCATTTACAAATTCTCAGCTAGTTTTTGGATAATCATTAATTTAGTCTCATGACTCCCCCTATTTCCCAAATATCACTATTACTGGTTTAGAGAGAGAAAAAGAGAGAATTTTCTCATGAAACAGAGCAATTTGTGCAGGGACACACAATCAAATAATAAAATTCAAAAGCTTAACCTCCTTGCCTCTGTTCAAATTAATTTATCATTTTCCACTTTCAGTCTGTAAGCAAGGCTACAGACTGAACTAAATGGATTGTCCCCTGAGGAAATGTTCCGGGAAATAAAAGAGTAATAGAAATCTTTAAAAATAATAAATGCTGTTGATCACCAATTATGCCAAGTAGATGAGAAAAGCAATAAGAGGAGATAAGAAAAAATGACAAAATAACACATCAAAAGGTTCTTCAGATACAAATAAAAAGAGAATAGGAACCATATGGGACTAGCCTTCAGCAAACATGGATTAAACAACCCAGCGTGGGCCCCCTCACACTAAAGTGATATCCAAACAGGAATTTATGCATTTGGATATTCCATACGATGAGAGAATTGGATACCCAACACCATAAACCAAATTCACAAGGCTGAATTAAATGCTTGAACTCTCTGTACATCAAAAAGTGGGGAGCTAGATGCAATTCTGAGATCCAGCCAGCTAAACTGTGGGATGCCTCTGTTAGTCAATAGAAAACGATGAATGGAAGAATGCACGCGCCTGAAATTCACCCCATCATCTCTTCTCCGTTTAGTTGCCTATGCCCAGATGTCTATGAGAAGTCAGTATTCAAAACCATTCATTTATACACTGATAGGTCTTTTTTGTTCAAACAACTGCTCCTTTTCTCTCTTGAGAAAAGCAGTGGCTGCTTCCCATCTTCCCATGGTAGCCCAACAGTTCGGCAGCACCACAGCTGGCCAGACAGCTTGGGACCTAGGCCCTCTGTAACCATAAGTATTCAAACCCATAGCTTATGCATCCCAAGAACAGGCCTATAATCAATCAATAGTGCCAGGAATAAGCTATAGAATAGCTGGAGGAGAATCTTGTTCAGTCTAGTAAAACAAAAGCATTTAATTACTCTGTAAACATGTCCAGGTACAAACCAGACAGGGAAAGAGCAGTTTAAAATAGTAATCAATACAACTGCAAGTGTATTGATTACTNGAGAACTTTGTAGAGCGGAGTTGATGGTTGGACTTGACGATCCCAAGGGTCTTTTCCAACCTAAATGATTCTATGATTCTAAGTGTGTATTTACCACATTAGCAACTGAGCAACTGGCCATAAATAATTTTAAACTGGCAATCAAAAGGACAACTTTTCAAACACAGCATTTTGTAACAGCTTCCCAATAGAAGGAATAAGGACAAGAAAACCTATCCAACCTCTAGGATACAGCCTGAAAATTTTCTAGGGGCATTTTAGGAGGTGTTGGCAGGTGTCTGGAGCTACTGACCCAGGTCCTTCCCATCTTCCATTCCTATGATGCTTCTGCGTAGCAGGCTCCCAGCAACATGGCCCCTGGCTTTTTAAATGACTGGAAGAGCCATTGAGAATATACGTGTAAGAGCTGGGAGAGTAAATACCAATTAATTCACAGTAAAACATTTAAATAGACAATGAAAAAGCATGCCATGGTCTCGATCTATTTGACAGAAACTGCTGAGTACAAAAAAAAGCACAATTACTGCTGTGAATCTCGGAGGGTATTTAGGGGCTGAACCTGCTCATCCTAAGGGTCAACGCTCTCAAGAGGAAAGAGGAAGTAGTCTCAACCAAGGTTTAAAAGAGTGAAAGCAAACATTTACAAAACAAAGCAGCTAAATTTAAACTCCTTCAGTTATATTTAGTCACCATACGGTAATATTTTCAAAAACGCAGGGATGATTTAAAAGCAAGAGCCCTGTTAAAAGGCACCAGGACGTGGACACTTCGGAAACTGTTACCCAGCTGAGGGTGCATGTTTTTGAGAATTAGGGTTTATGTAACTTTGTGTAATCATCGTTCTGCAAAATAACAAATAGTCTCTAAACATCTGTTGACATTCTCCAAAGCTGTATTTTAACTCTTGACGAATGGCACCACTTGGTGAAAGTGGCTCGGTGTTTTTGTCGTATGCCTGAACAGTGGCAGTTAGCTTGCTAAAAAAGTACCCTGCTGTGGTGAATGCAGATCGATGTATTCTTCTGAGACCTGTGCTTCACTTTTAAGATACCATGATTCACCTGCAGGGTAGGCATAACCAACCTCAGGCCCACCATCAGCTACCAGCAGGTAGTAAAGGCAGTCCTCCTTTGGCTATTAAAGGTCTGTAGAAGCACATAATGAGATATTTCCAAAAAATGGCAGTTCAGAGATTTGGATTAGAAATTCCCAGTAATTTTCATGAGATTTCAGC
This sequence comes from Rynchops niger, assembly GCA_013400035.1. Lineage (NCBI taxonomy): Eukaryota > Metazoa > Chordata > Aves > Charadriiformes > Laridae > Rynchops > Rynchops niger. The sequence goes on along the minus strand of VXBH01002970.1, from coordinate 89,522 downwards.
CCATGCATTATTCAGGCAACCGTGGACCTCTCAGGCAAAGTGTCTTCCACTGTGCTTTTCTGTTCAGTCAGTATTCTTTCCAGCCTCTTTGTATATGTGGATTCGACCATCACGCCCAGCCTTAACCAGCTTCCCAATTTCAACATAAACAGCAAAAACAAATAAATGAACAAACAGGGGAAGATACAAGCCTTTTTTTTTTTTTTTTTTTCTCTCCTGAGAAATCTCCCCTTCACATTACATTTGTGATAAACAGGTTTGGGAAGCAGTAGGCTGCTCATGGATCTATCTGTCCTTTGGAATTGATCAGTTTTGCAGTCTTACTCTGAAATTTTGAGTTTTCCTTCTTGTCCTCATACGTAAACTGTCTGGTTATATGTTTGAGGATTAAGGTTCTAGTCCTTTGCGCCATGTTCCACACATTCATTTGGATACATTTTATGATTCTTTGTCCCTTTCCCAAAAACCAAAACTTACTGCTAAAGAAATTGATCTAAAAAAAAGAAAAAAAATTTTTTTTAAATATTTCAAAACGTGATTAGCTCATGCCATCAGACTGCCTTAGCAAGGCAACTGGCTAGAAAAGCATGAAATAGAAATATAAATAATATAAATCTTTTTCTACTTTATGTAATGGATTACCTTTCAGTTAAAGGTTTTTCATGTCCCACAGACTGGATCCATGTACAACCGCTGTGTCTCATGAGCACCTAAAGTAATTTACTTTAACCCTAGGAAAGCAAATTGTGCATGACAGTATGTTTGAACAGCTGTTAGTGGATTTGAGCATTTCTAGTTTGCTGGCATTTTTCTGCTATCACAGTATCAGTGTTCAAAATTGCACAACTTTTTCCGAAATATTAATTTTATTTGCTGCAAGGGGTTGCTTAGACTTTCATTAGTAGTGGATGCTTCATTTATTTTTGTTCAGGAACAAAAAAAAAAAAAAAAAAAAAAAACCAAAACATAAACATGCCCTTGTTTGTGGTGATTGCATTCTCATTTAATTTTTCTTTTAGTTTAGCTGACTTGCAAAAAAACCCTAATAAAATATAACCTGGAAGTTTAATTACATATACAATCTATCTGAACTCAGTCAAGTAGTGCAATATGAATAACTTGGCAAAACTCAGTCAGCCCAGCGTTACTCTCCGCTTCAAATTAACTCCAGTTGTAACCTGTCACATGAAGATTTAACGAAGTGTGGAAATGCTCCGTAAAGCATGAGCCAAGGTAGCTCTGGAATAAGCATCTGAGCTGGTGCATCCCCTGGGCCCTTAGCCAGCTGCTCCTGCCTCACTGAGCGAACCACTCTGGTTTTGGGATGGACTGAAGTTTTTATAAAGCACTGCAGTACGCCATGCATACGCCCTTGGTGATCTTTGTATTTTGGTCCCTTGCAAAGGGCAGGTCTGAAGACACGGGGGCCTTCTTGGTCAGCCACAAAGCAAAGCAAGCTCCAAACGCAGCTGAACTTGAGCTCCTCTCCCTCTCTCCCCCTGCAGATCTGCTGTGATGACCAGCCAGTGCTTCTTACAGCAAGAAACACTGCACTAGCATTAAAAACAAGTTAGCAGTGTTTCCCTTGGGTGCGTGCCCCTGGGAGGATAAAATGGAAAATGCCAAGGATGCGATTACACTCAAGAGTGGAGGCAAGGTCCAAGTCTTACTGAAAGCTTTGACGTGTGAACTCGCATACCTGCAATCACCAAGCATTTATTTGCAAAATTGCTTCCTTTTAGCTGGGTTTTCAGGGTGGTACTGAATTCCAGCTTGCAACCCAGGCCTGCTTTATGCCATCTTAATGGGTGAAAAATCTTTATGCCATCTTAAGGGTGAAAACAATCCACATAATCTACTGTTTATGGAATATTCTCAGATTAAAAAAAAATGTTCACAGCCAAATTAAGAAAGATTTCTGAAAAGAACTGTGGATAAAGCTTATTACGTTGATTCATCTAGCCCCAGGTCAGGCTGTAGTAGTAATTTCCTCACACAGTAAATTCTGCGAGAAAACCTGTAATTATTTGCTCTATTATATGGTAAAATAATCACTGCAGAAGTGTCTGGTACAATTCTATCAGGACAGATTGAAGATAAGGATAGAGTAAGAAAGCAATAAAAGATGACTTATTCAGCACTGTTACCTGTGATGGCTTTCAGGAAGGATCAATACGCTCTAATAGTGTAAGAAGAAATGATGACGTATTTTCTTTTGCCCCTGGAAGTTTCTTCACAGAGAAAAGGCAAAATGTAACAAAAAAAAAAAAAAAAATAGATGGAATGTACAGAGAACCATGTCACTTGAGAAAAAAACCTGTCTGTACAGATTATAATTGTAATTTCAGTGCAAATCAGATAACCCTATGTATGAGCAGCTAAAAATATAATTTTTGTATTCTTGTACATACTTTGTGAATGTATGTATGACATCTGTACATATTGTGTAGTTCAGACATATGTATTTCCATGCAAAAAAATTTGTACATAGATCTTAAGACTCCATTCTTCAAAATTTGATAGAACAACCCAGATGGATGTAAAAGCAAAGTCCTTGCTGCGATTAAAGCCTAAAAAAAAAGGTGGGATTGTTTAGCCAAATTCCAGTTATCACATNCAGAGGGTGACGAGGTCGCCCCTCAGCCTCCTCTTCTCCAGACTAGACGAGCCCAAAGTCCTTAGCCGCTCCTCACAGGACATGCCTTCCAGCCCCTTCACCAGCTTTGCTGCCCTCAGCCGGACGCATTGAAGGACCTTCACATCCTTCTTAAACTGCGGAGCCCAGAACTGCACACAGCACTAGAGGTGCTGAATACAGCGGGATAATCCCCTCTTTTGTCCGGCTGGTTACGCTGGGTTTGATGCACCCTGGGATGGGGTTTGCCCTCTCGGCTGCTGGGCACGCTGCTGACTCACGTAGAGCCTGCTGCCCACCAGCACCCCCAGATCCCTGCCTGCAGGGCTGCTCGCCAGCCGCTCCTCTCCCAATTTATACTCATGCCTGGCATTACTCCATCCTAGGTGCAGAATCTGGCATTTGGACTTGTTAAATTTCATCACATCAGTCACTGCTCAATGCTCCAGTCTATCTAGATACCTCTGCAAGGCCTCCCATCCCTCAAAAGCACGTCCCACTTTGGTGTCCCCAGCAAACTTGCTAATGGTGCAATTAACTCCTGCATCCAGATTGTTGATAAATATATTGAACAGAACTGGCCCTAGAATTGAACCCTGAGGAACACCACTGGTGACTGGTCACCAGCCAGATGTACCCCCATTCACTACAGCACTTTGAGCCCTGCTCTTCAGCCAGTTCCTCATCCAGTGCACCATAAATTTGCTCATCCCACAGTTGTGAGGGACAGTATCAAAAGCCTTACTAAATTCCATAAAAACTACATCCACTGCCTTTCCTTCATCCACTAATTGTGTGACCTTACCATAGAAGAATATCAAATTAGTTAAACAGGACTTTCCTTTTTTGAACACATATTGACTGTGCCTAACGATTGCATTATTTTATAAATGCAGTAGTAGTAGTAGTAGTACTAGTAGTAGCCAGTATAATCTTCTCCATTATTTTCCAGGACAACCTCACAGAAAGTTACTTATGACTTCACATCCTCACAACTTGTGTTATATATAAGTACATATTAAAACAGAAACCACCCACAGCTATGACGGTAATGCAAGCTGCAGCACAGTCATGAGGTTTGTGCGTTAAACCCAATATTCATGTGCACAAATTACTGTTTGCTAAACATAACACTTGTATGTCAGTCTTCCACTAACAACTCAAATATGTGATACTAATACAAATCATGCCACAATATAGGAACCTTATGCAAGCAAATTGAAGAAACACGAGCCCTTCAGAAACTTCTCAAAGTTATTCCTTGATTTTTTCCACGGGGACAATGCTGATCTCAGTCTCAGCTACCAACCAAATTCTTGTTTGTTTAGGATAAACCAAAAATTCTCAAACTTTGAAAGTTTGTTCATTGCTAGGTAAATAAGTTCCTATCTTCATAACTCTGAAAAAGCAAAGGTTTTATCCTTTCTTGGTGATTTTGTGTGCTATCATTCTGATGTGTCTGAAAGAAGATGGCTTTTTTGAGAGTAAATGCTTAGTATTTGAGAATTTTGGCTCTGCTCAGCTCATCCAAATCTGAATATTTATGAATTAACCTTTCCCCAAAGACATTCAAAGACTGTAAATTACCATGAAAATTACCATGAAAATGAAACTACTGTGGATAATATAAGCTTCATATCTGATATCAATAAAATTATTTCCCCCTCTGGTGATGATCAATATTTTGCAATGAATAAAGAGCGTCATAAATAACTAAGCTGTGGAAGAGTACTTCCAGGTATTTTTTAATTAGTAGCTAACATAATGCCACTGTAAATTGTTTAATCAATAAATTCAGCTACAGAAATTAAAATGTTTAGAAATTCAAACTAAAAAATATTTATTAGCCATAAGAAAATATAATCAAGGCAATAAATCATCTCTTAAAAACATAATTATTCTGACCTTAAGTATTCTTATAATAATTATTCATGAGTAATAGAAATGACACTCTCAAAATTAAGTTCTCACCCTGTCTAATAACTGCCTGTATTCACGGAAAAAAAATCATAACTAATTAAAATATACAGATTTTCACAGTGAAAGAATACAAGGAATACAAATTATTCCATTTAATTCAATCACCAGTTAATTTGATGGAAGACTTTCACAGTGGAAGAATATAAGAAACACAAATTATTCATTTAATTCAATTAACAGGTGATTTGTTTCTCTATATATTCTGATAAAATCTTAAAAATTGAGTTGAATGGATTTAAAAAGTATTTTCCTTCATACTGCTTTTACTCTTGTATTCAGCTGGGTAAATAAGGATGGCAAATTTCTGATGCTAGTAACATTAAAACTGCGTGCAAACCTTTTTTTAAGATACGTTATTGGCTTACACAATTTGTAGAAGCACTTTTTGGATTCTGTATGATTCACTGAAAAACCCCAGTCTTCAGGGTTGAGTTCGCACTTTCTGCACAGCTGTTTTGTTCACTAGTATCTGACAAACCGTATTTGGTAGGCTCTTTTCCTAAATGGCGATCCAAGTCTCTCCTCAAAACCTCAAAAAGGTCATCTCTGTCTCCTTCAAGGATGAGTTGTATTTAACTGGAGGAGCCTCTCTCCATCCTTACACTGGGCGTTCATCGGAGCAGGCACCGTTTGTTTCAAGACTGTAGCACTGAATTTGTAAAAACATACAAACAAATAACATTACCAGCCTACAAACATAGTTTATCCTGTCCGTTATCACAGACCTTAACCAATGCTCACCACGTTTGTTTACCTCCTTGTCTTCCCAGCTCCACAGTAGAGAGCCTTTTAAGCTGACCTGTTGATCAAAAGTGACTGTAGCAAGCATCCTTCCTCTTCACTTTGAGCCCTAAGACAGTGTTTGCATTTTCAGTAGTATAGACAATGTAGAGAATTAACATGTTATAAAATAAGAAAAAACAGATTTAAACAAGCTGGAGTTTTGCTACATAAAACAACAGTGAAGAACAGGAAACTGAAGTGCTCTTTTCAACTGCCATATACTTCTCCAGGGATATTTAATCTCACAGGTTCTTATTCTCTATGGCTATAAAAGATGGATATTCCTTCCTGTTTACAAGAAAAGTAACTGGAAAGTTACCTATTCATTTCTGCAAATACTGGAAGAACCTGAGTAAAAACAATTCCATACAAGAAAATTCTATGCATTTTCTTAAACTAATGGTAAGCAGCAGATAGGCAACAGGGACAAAAGTCTATATAAAGGTGAAACTCTTCAGGAGTTTCTTCCCTGCTCCTCTCTGAGAGGGGGAAAATAGTGATCTGGAAAGTTTTAAATGCTTTCTAGCTTTACAAGACAAAATAAGTAAGTGTCAATACTCTTTAAATGAATGAAGATGATACATTAAACAGGTTGAAATGGTAGTCATCACGTTATCTCTAGAAACCAAACTGATCTGTCCTTACACCAAGAATCCATCATAACCAATGCAAAATATCAAGTTGAGCAACCAAATTGCAAATGGGCATTTTGGTCAATGTCGTGTTCGGACAGTGATTACTCAGACTTATAAAGAAAAGAAAATAGGTGAAAATTCAACAAACCCAGAGCCAGCTGCTGGCTGGGCACTGGAGCAGCTCCACAGGAAGCACTGGGGTGGCCCCAGTGGCGGGCAGCAGGCTACCAGGGCCGGTGGGATCGGCAGACAGGGCCATAGACCTTGCACGAGTGTTGCCTGCAGGGTCTGCTGCTCCGGGAAGGGCTGGAGGTCTGTAGGGACATTCACACAGGCTGTTCTTCCCCAGCAAGGGCAGCCGGACACCGGGGCAACCCCCTGGCCCCACTGCCCTTTCCCTGGAGAGGTCCAGCCTTGCCCAGATGCAGCCTTGACTCTCTCCGCGCTTTGCTCCCTGGGCAGCAGATGCTGAAAAAAGGTATGGTAGGCTTCTCACAGCAGGTACCAAAGGAGGGTAATAGTCTGTCAAGGAAAAGCAGCGATGAGAAGAAAGCCTGAAACTCAACTCCTTGAAATTTCCCTGAAAACAGCCTAGTGACTGTTTCTTTCCACACCCTTGGCCCCCATCTCCCCAGTGATTCTCTAAAGCTCCCTCACCTCCATAAATCACCAGTGACCACCCCACTTGTCTTTCAGTGTGATCTCTTGGCCTCACCGTCTTCTGCGAAGTGTCCCACTTCCACTGGGACATCCTGACCATCCTGGGACCACCAGAGGGTGAAAAATTCAATCCGAACAAAATTTTTGGGATTGCTATTCTGGTAAGGAGATTTTTTTTTTTTTTTTTTTTTTTAACTGCAACAGGAAGTATTTTAATATTTCTACTTTGTCAGCAACAGAATAATCAATTATTCTTAGAGCTGTAATGTGCATATTGTTACAATTGTCTTTTCAGCTGCTACACGACCCTTTCTTCCTTCTCTAGACAAATGCCTAGGCTCTTCATCATGACTTTACAAAATTTTTAACGTAAAATTAAATAGTGTATATCAGTGGAACATTGTGTTTAATACAAATAGCACCATTACTCGGCTATAGAGGACCATTTCCATATACCTTTCTGCTTTTTAAATAATTCCAAGAGCACAGCTGCTCACTGTCTTGGAGATGTATAATCAGATATTCTTTTTAATGCACTGTGAATCATTACTAAAATGAGATTTTGTTTTTTCTTTTCATAGGGAAAAGATGTGAAGTTTTCACTGTATTAAAAAGACACAGTCAGATTTGCTCTCCTTCCCTCACAGTAACTCCCTTGTCTCTCTTGTTCCCAGCACCAAGGTTTTTTCCCTTTTACCCTCTCCCTCCTCCTTGGTGTTCACTCACATTCCTGAGCATCTGTGTGTCCCACCAGTGGCCCCCTATATTCATCAGTTCCCCGCTATTTCCTCCAGGATTTGGCTGTGAAACGGATAACATCTCCTGAAAATGATAATGGGATGTCTGTTTGAAGTTTCCTTACCATTGCTTTTGTCAAGGTGAATGCCTCAGTATAGCAGAGCGGCAGCAACAGAAAAAAAAACCACACAGTAGCTGCACACAGTTAATAAATTTTCAAGAACTCATTAAAAAAATTACTGCATTTCTTTGGCAGAAAAGCATTCATGGCTTACGCTACACCCATCACTAATACGATGAGAATGGTACCTTCCTTATGCTCTGGCATGCCATTGCTAGTTTGATAAATTCAAGAACTCATATTCAAAGACGATCAGTGCCTATTGCACTAGGGCATCTTTTCCTTTTGTTCTCAAGGACCTGATTTTCACCAGATGGAGTTATTCTTTCTCCTCTTGTTTTTATGGTTTATTCATTAAGCTAAAAGAGTTGAGGCCTAATAATTTGAAGCATTTGGTTTTGACTTCAACAACATAGTTCTGCAAAACATACTAATTCCCTTTCTTTATTCTTTAGTGCACATTTTCTTCTGGAAGACAACAAAATATGACATTACAGTAAATTATAGTTAGATGCTAATGAGAAAAATGAGGATGAAGATAGGATTTTGTGTAATGCATCTATTTTTCTGACTTGTATTTCACTGGAATTACTCAGAAGCCCTCTGGTTGTAGCTACACTGTGAAGTCCTCCACTTCTGTAGGACTATTAAACAGAGATTTTATAAATCAGAAGATCACAATTTACTGTTTCCAATAAATGTCCGAATACATGTGCAGCTTGGGATTTACACCAAATTCAAATCAGTATACTGCATTAACTACAGAGAGTGGAAGAGAACAAGTTATTAAATTCCTGTTCTATATTTGAATTAGTCTGGCACTCCGCAGGGCAATATTTTGATATTGGCTTAAAACAGACATATAAATTTAGAAAGATTCACACAGTTTATAGTTTCAAGAAAAACAAAAGGTGAACAACACCTGTCTGTCTCTCTCCTGACTTTTCCAATTTATTTCCAGTAATTTGATTCTTAATGATCTGCCTTTTAATTAAACTATGGAAGTCATTCCAGAGTAGAGGTGACATCTGAATTTCTGATATTTGATTAGCATTAACGTCTCTATATCTAACTTAGCCCGTGGGGCCCTTACTGTGTAAGGACGGGCCAGGCCATGGTTGAGGCTGAAGCGTGCCGTAAGAGACCACTGGCCAGTACGTATGTCTTTCTAAGCTAGTTTTTGTCCAGAAAAACAGACTGTGACCTGGAAAAATGTCATGAGCTCTACACCACAACTATAGCATCGCCCTCCTTTATGTTCATTTGCACAAAGTGGATCAAACAGCCTGCTGCTACCAGGCTACTAGGTAACATCTCAGCTTTGCCACTGAAGACAAGCCAGACCACCTTTGCCCAGAATAGCGGTTTCTCCTCAACATCCAGACCTGCACACAGGACAGCAATCCGCAGTGGCTCTGCTCTCGGTCTCTACCAGGTTGCTGGATTTTGAAGCATGAAATTTCCCATTCAAAAAGTTCTCTGTAAGTGGAAAAAAAACGGTTTTGGATCATATCTCTCACACCCATGTTGAGCCCTCACCATGATATGTATATGCCTCCAACATCCCCCACACTTTGTGGTCTAATCCATTTCTTTATGAAAAGAGGAGACTTGCAGGGGGTACTGTTAATTGCTCTGCTTGCTATACTGCAGTAACATTGTACTATCCTCTGTCAGATCATGAGTGTCTAGCATTGGCCGTCATTTTCTTAGAACTCTATCTTCAGGAAGACAAACTTTATTATACCAGCCTGTGTGCCCCCGCTGATGGTCCCCAGTATAGGCACGTCCCTCTAACAGCTGGGAGTCTGACCTACAGGACTTGGCGTGCAGAGATTTTGAAGTTCCTACACATTCTTCAAATTATAAGCCACTTTTTTAATGCAGGGATTTGTCATATATTAGTCTTCTTCCATAATTAAGACTTCTGCTGTGTTTGTACTAAATAAACAAAAATATTCAGAGATTTTCTGATCTTTGAGAATATTTTAGTCTTTCATAATTAAGACTCCTGCTGTGTTTGTACTAAATAAAATAGTTCAGAGATTTTCTGATCTTGGAAAAAATAAAAAAAAAAAAAAGGAAAACAAAACATTTTTCTCAGTGCACACACAAAAATCACTTTTAATAGTCATTCTCCCTGTTAACTCTGTGCTAAAAACATTTAAGTCATCCTAAAGTCCCTTTGGGGAATCAATTGCGATTCAGTACTACACATCACCTGTGAACCGAGTAACAAGAGCACTAAGCTAGTGCCTGAGCTTGCCTGCGTAGCCTGCGCTATGAAAGGACAAACGATTAGCACGTTATGTGCAAGCATAATAAAATCATTATGGTTTGGCTGCCGTAAAAGTTGTCAGGTTTTGGCTTCGACATACTTTAGAGGAGACCACCACCTTTTTGTCTACTCTACCTAAGTAGAACATTTCTAAACTGATAATCCCCGTCTTGTTTTTCATGTATTTATTTTTGGTACACTGAAAAACCACATCACAAAGACATCAGCAAATGGACTAGACTCTTATCGCAGTGAAAAGGAAATGGTAACTTCTGGGAATCTCTACAAATCTATACGGCATCTGAATAAGGCATTAAAGAAAATGTTCTCCCGTATCAGATAAGGAATAGGTAAATTCTACATTAGACATTAATTCTTTATTGTTACAAATATTCTCTTACATCTATTGCAATCTACGTAAGGGCTGAGTAAATGGGATGTGCCTGGATGAGAAGCAGATTGTTGCCAGAATTCAAGCACAAAGCTAGAGCAAAACCTTCTCTCCTTTTAGTCACAAGACTTCTGTGGAAGGGAATAACAAGGACAATTATTATTTTATAGAGTTTTGAAAAGTGCTGAGCATGAAAAATAAGGCAGATATCCATGCCTGAAAGAGCTCACTATTGAAATAGCTAGCAAAAATAGACAGTTATCAGATGATGGCTAGAGGACATGATACATCAAAAACTAAAGTCTTTGAGCCAGGAAGATTAGCATGCACCATATTAGTTCCACTATTTTGCATTCATCCATCATCTGGGATCTTCAGTTTCAGAGAGCGCTTCATATAGGCAGCATTAGAAACAGAGGTTGCTGGGAGAACAGCTGGTCAGAAATTTTCCAGTGAAACAAAATGTCATTCGAAACATCACCAGCTTGGTAACCTTTGATGAATGCAAAATAGGGTTTGAAGGAAACCTAGCAGACTAGGACTAGAATCCTAGCAAACAGTGCAGGCAGATGCCTTGAAGTCTTGAAAACACTGGTTGAAGTGAGGGTTCTGAGAATAACTAGGCTTCGTGCTATGAAAACAGGGTGCAGAGCTTTGAATTCACAGGGTTTGTGCCCCCCAAGAGGGTTCATAGGAAATGGTGGTCCAGATGGCACCTACCCTGAGAATACACTTGTAGCTGCTACGGATCTCATCTATCCACTTTTCCAAAAAGGAATTTCCTGTCAACTGGTGTCTCACCCCGCAGTTAGGAGTTTCTTAACCAGGCAATTTAAAAATTTCTGTCTCTGCAGGGATGTTAGGACCTGGCTGCAGGGTCAATCTTGCAGATAGGGCTTGCTGAGAGAATGACTTCTGTGATAAAACATGGGCACCCATCCAATTACACCACACCGTATCAGCAGTTGCTTTTGTTTGTGCAATGTCTGCCATTTCAGCTTCAAATATCAAGGAAGATAAAGAAATTATAATGTAGTAGGGTCAATGCCATCTCATTTCATGTTTAACTAATCAGTTATCAATTTGCAAGAAATTTCAGGCATTATTGACCTGGATCAGATTCAAGTAAGCGACCTAGAAATAAACAGCGATGTATCTCATGACTGCTCCCCTCATCCATCTTGTCCTGTGGCACTTCCAGGTTGAGCCTGAGCCAAGAAAAAAATTATATTTCTTTTGCTCTTAAAGACATCACAGTTTTTTGCTCAGTGACCAAAAACATCCAGATTACACCGTTCTCTGCTAAAGGACATGCTTTTTAATTATGCATCCAATCCTAAAAAAAAGCTATCATGATTTAGAGAAAGGCACATATGTTTTCTATTTACTCTACTGTTACAGAATTAATTGTATTTTGCTATAATGAGAAAAAAATTCAGAAAGCTCTGTTCATTTCAAGCACCATAGTGCTTCACGTTTTAGCTCACTGCAGTATAAGCTGTAACAGATCAATAGATTTGGCATGCCCTTTGTTTACAAAGCTCATTACATTTTACCTGCTCACATTCATCTTGTGGGGATAGAAAGAGAAAAATCGGAACTGAAGTCCCAGTGCCTAAGTATGGCTGCTACAAAAGAACTATGTTTAGAAAAAAAGTCTCTCTCTCTTGTACAGATAAGAGGCAGTACTGGGGTGGGGGTTGAGAGATTTAAGATTTAGTCCAGATGTGATCACTACTCATTCCACGAGTGGAGGTATATGCAAGTTAAGGCACACCACAGGAGGAAAAGAGAGAGGGGAAAGGCACACCAAAGGAGAAGAAAAAGAGAAGGAAAGGCAGATCAAAGGAGGATAGAAGGAGACAAAGACTTTGACAGAGACACTAGAAATGGTAGAAAGTTCTCATATTTGTAAGCATAGAGTAAAGATTCGGTTAATGTTTATTTTTGATTTTTTTGCCAAGTCTGTAGATTAAACTCTCACTCTGATGCCTTAATTCATGATAAGCAGACAGGAAAGCCTGACTGGTGCTGTAGACCAAAGACCACTACCGTGAAACCAGCACACTCAGGATTCAGTGCTTCCTTGGAGACAGTAGGTTGTACTAATACAGAGGAACTCTCTCAATGAAGTAAGTTTAGGAGGCTCATGGGCTGGGACATACCTCTTGCCACGCTTCAGGAAATAAATACGAATGTACAGGTAATTGGCAGTTGCTAACTTCTGGGAATTAAGTCTAATTGCGTCAGCCTTTCTTTGCTGAGTAGACTTCAATACCATCCCACAGCCATGGTCACCATCTTTCCCAAAACCTCACGCATGCATATTTACATCAATAATAGCCTAGAACACCTTAGCCTGGAACAAAGACTACAGAGAGGGGAGACAAAATGGTGATCTGTAAAACCACACGCACTATGGGAAAGGCAAATTGTTCCCTGTCTCTTCCAGTACCAAATCTAGAAGCCATTAAGTGAAATTTCAGAAAGTGTGTCAAAAACAGCCAAAAGGAGGCGATTCTTCACGTAACGTGCAATAAGCTGTGAGCTGCTCGCCATCAGAAACTGTGCGTTGTAAAACTTTACATGGATTCAGAAAGTGACTGAACGCATGCAAGAAAAAAAAAAGCTTCTAAGACAATGCTTCTGAATCAAATAAACGATCAGCCAACGATACCTTCCCAGCCTCCAGCAAGCACTGAACTCCTGCTCTCATGTTCTTGATATTTACCGCTTTCAGCATGACAACACACAGCTAGACAGACATTTTGTCAAAGTCATTAGAGTGACTCTCAGATTCTTTAACTAGAAAAAAGGATGTTTTTATTACTGTTCCCTGTCACAGGGAACTGCCACTGACTCTTCTGTTACACTGAAAAGATTGCACTGCAATTAATGATTTGCTATTTCCAAAAGAAAGCTTTAATACATTAATAAAGAGGACATTTTCAGATGTTAAAGGATGTTTAAAAAAGCAGTTCCACCACTTGAGCCAGGTAAATTATCGTAACTTTCTCATATTTTGACTATTTATGAGGAAATACAGAACTGTGCAGGTTCTGCTCACAGGGGTCTAGTAAAAGCAGGTTGCTCAAGATCATCTACAGTAGCATTTTGACTAGATCCACTTGTCATACTAAAGGAAAAAAAAAGTATCTGTGTTCTAGGTTGTATCCACTGCCTCTTGTCCTTTGAACATGAACCTCCAAGAGCCTGGCTCTGTCTTCATGGCTGGCAATCCAGAAGGTAGATGTCTAATACTGAAAAGGAGAAGGCATCTTCCACAGGCCCTGCGTACGGTGCCAACTTGAAGAGAAGGTTAAGCTCACTGGTAAATACAGGAGAAAAGCAGTCCCCAGTGGATTGCAACTACAATAGGAAACTTCAGCCTGTTTTCAATTTCCTTTTTTTGAGACCCAGACTTCTTACTGAAATCTCTTTAGAAGGGGACCTCCAGTACGTGAAGCCTACTGCCTTTAATTTAAAGTGTGATTAATTTAGAAAAAATCCAGATGAAACAGCTATGAAAAGTATTTATGGGAAATTAATCCATACACATTGTATTGCCTCTCAGATAGGAACCTCATCGTGTTTATAACCGCATGACTGTCCTACTTCATCATGTCATTTAAAAAGCAACACTCATAATAGAAGCACGTGTAAATTTATGTCAGTCCTTACACCTGTCAAAGTGTCTTATTTACAGAAATCAATATCATACGTATATTTTTCTTATGGTTTTTCTCCAGGATAGATAGTTAAGAGGCACCAGAAGCTCAGTCTCAATGTTCGTTATTAATGAATAATATTTATTAAGAGGAGGAACTATTGAACTGATGGGTTTCCCAGTGAATCTAGATTACACGCCTCAAAACGCCACACCTCTCTTTCTTCCTCTCTGGAAAGAGATCATTAAGGTGTCCTCTGAAGTTCTCTTGTCTAAACTGATATGCACCATTGCCAGGATCTTTTTCTGCCTTGGCTCAGAAGCCAAATGATAAACATTTTTCATTCGTTCTCTTTGGTACTACAGAACACCTGCTTGCTTGCTTTACGTCCCTTGATTTTCCCACTCGGTGCAGAGTCGCACATTACAAGCATCCATCTCCTTCAGACACTTGGAGATCTTGGTGAGAATGGTACGCTTATTTCTCTTCAGTTTTGTATTTCCTTGATTTATCTTGTTTGTGGAAGCAGATTTTCTTTTGGGTGACACAGCATCCCCCATGAACTCAGGTATTTTCAGATCAACATGATGAAGCGTTACATATTGCTTGCTTGTTCATATCTCAGTTTTGCTCCCATTCAAGGTAGAAGTGCAAAAGAGCATTTCCCTTCCTTTCCAAATGTGTGAGATTTTCCTGGAATTTATTTTTTAAGCAGTTATTTATAGTTTTGATTACAGCTGCAACTCAAGGACAGGATAGACTGCTCTTTCTCTAAGGCTCCAAAAAAAACCCTGTCAGTATGAATGGACCTTGGAAGCAAACCTGTTGTGCGCTTCCTTTCACCTTGTTCCCATAAACTTTTGATAGTGACATAATAAAAGGCAGCTTTCACAGTTTGGTTTAATCCCTTTCGTTTACCATTTCTCCTTCTCCCAAAATTGCGGTCAGTGTGCAGTTTGGATGTGTATCCTGACAAAGAAAGTGCAAAGTGAGGTGATGTGAATGACAGCAAATATTCTGGGCTGCTGGGGGTAACAGAGCACAAGGACTAAGCTGCAGTTGTTTTAAGTTTCCAGTTCTCACAGGAAGAGGGAGAGATGACAGTAAATCACCAAGCACAAGCTTTACAGTGAGCAGACAAGCTTAGGCACGTACCAGCACTTCACGGGAAGAGAAGATAAAACCGCGTGAGAGGATCAGAGCAACATTTTGCACATCCACAGAGAAAAAGAGCATATAGCTTTCAAGCAGTTTGGAAACACGCACAGCTCCTTTTAACAGGGTAAGCAGGTTTACAGAAGGTTTACGGCTGTTGACTTGGATCTGGAAGTATTTGCAAGCCTTTCTGTTTTCAACATTCACAAAGCCAACAGAAAGTGACAGAATTCACCACCGCTACATGCCAGACAGTCATATAGAAATAACACGTACCATAACATATAGTGATCAGCTGTGGGACTAACGAGGCCTTTCATTCAAGATAGTCTTACGCTCAACTTTTGAACTTGCCACTGTCCTGCTGTAATGGGAGAGAAAAAATCTCTGCCAACAGTACCTGCCTGCGACACAAGCATACGGGAAGCCCCAGAAGAGAGGGCTTCCACTGACTGCCCAACTGCCCAACGGTTTACAGCACGGTCTCTAGAAGGGAAATGCAGAGCAGGCAGGGAGCAAAACATCCCAGACACAAACAGCTTTGAGCCCCTACACGAGAATATAGACGGGGTCTGTGGGTCAGAGCAGACCAGAACAAGTTGTCTCTGCAAACAGCTGTGACTAGATGAGAAGCTGGGTGCCAAAATGTGCTGGGATTTACATTCTATTAAAAATTAGAATTTCTAAACTGGATGCAGCCCTCTGTCCTCCTCCATTTCTAGCTGTGACCACCGAGTGCCTCCCAGCTTCAGGGCCTGGATGTACACACTGAACGCACTCTCATCCCGTGCTTGGGCAAAATCCCACCACGTAATAATTTTCCCTCCTGTAATTTCATTTCCACAGAAAGCAGGCCAGGAGGAAACTGCATCATGGTCCCACAGATCTGCAGCCTGCACACAGAGGACTGTCACCAAGGGTACCCTATGCAGTACATGCATGCCTGAGGCTAACCATCATTGCTCAAAATTGTTGTCTTTGTTGTGCAACGGCTGAATCCTGCAGCTCTCCTGCCTGGTCTGCTTGCTAGGTTACGGCAACCCCTGTGCCAAAAGCACTCACTGACTGGATTCAAGTACTTGCAATCTCTGCCTTTTGGAGCTGTAGCTAATGCAATGGAGAGTGATTGAAGATTCCTATGTAGTTACCCATAGCAGTGAAAAGCAAAGCATAAACAAGAGCCAAGGCTTTTAGTCCCCAAGAGACAGGCAAAGGGAATTTCTCTTCTGAGTAAATGGATAAAAAGAAATTTTAGTAAGAGCAGGGACTCTGCTCTTATTAAACAGGGACACCTGGAGTACTCCGTCCAGCTCTGCGGCCCCCAATATAAGGAGGACATGGACCTGTCAGAGCGAGTCCAGAGGAGGGACACAAAGATGATCAGAGGGCTGGAGCCCCTCTCCTACGAAGACAGGCTTAGAGAGTTGGGGTTGTTCAGCCTGGAGAAGAGAAGGCTCCGGGGAGACCTTATAGCAGCCTTCCAGTACCTAAAGGGCGCCTACAGGAAAGGTGGGGAGGGACCCTTTATCAAGGAATGTAGTCATAGGACAAGGAATAATTGTTTTAAACTGAAAGAGGGTAGATTTAGACCAGATATTAGGAGGAAATCCTTTACCGTGAGGTTTGTAAAACACTGGAATGGGTTGCCCAGAGAAGTTGCGATAAGCAATACCCAGAATCTCCTCTCCCAGATAAGTGTGTGATGCAGACAGTCTTCCTTTACCTTGTTCCCTCTGTCTCCAATGTATCATGTTTCCAGAAGAGCTTTCAAAGGAAAAACAGATTCTGTCCTCATCTGTGCCAGCAGATAGGCTGTTCTGAGTGCAAGAGAAATGGGGTTTGACTTTTTCAAGAGAAAGATATTTTATCTTGATTTCTGCCTCCTGGGAGATGTTTCAACTCTTAGGGAATTCTGTAGGAAATAGTTATAGGCATCATCATTTCTTTCTTTAAAGGAAGCCTGCGTTTGGAGGTTTACACAGACTCTGGATCCCATGCAGATGGAGACATATGAAGAGTCATCAAATGCAAATGCACATGCAAGAGAACCCTTCCACGCACACTCAACACTAGCAGACGTGCTGTCCGTGTACACACAGCTGTTCTGTACCTCTGCCATAAGTTTGAAGAATATGCCAGTGCACACACTTGCTATGCAGAGAAAGGACTCAGGACATAGGCCCACGCTGTAAAGAGTGAGTGGTACCTTTCTTTGGACCTAAACCCACCACATGCAGCTGAAACAAATTGTTTCAGATAAAGTCCAAGTTTAATGTTTCCTGATTCCTCTGGACTACCACATCTCCCACTCCGTATCTCACCATACTGGTTCTACGCTGTTGCAGAAAGCTTTAGATGAACTGAGAGTGAATGATACATCAAAAATACATTTGGGGTAAGCGGGAAGCTAGGAGTCAGAAGTGCATTCATTTAGAGTAAAGGTATATAAAGAAATTTCAAAAAAAATAGAAAAAGAAATAGCTAGGTAGGTAGCAAAAGAGGTTTTGATTGTTTGATTCAAGAATTGGCCACTGAAATCATCAGATAAGAATAAAAAAGGTGAATAGAGAGGAAGAAAAATAGAAATGCTGAAGAAACATCACAAAAGAGAGTCAGTCAGAACAACAAACAAAAGAAAATGGATTTTAGGGATAAATGAAAAATGCAGAATAAGAAGTATCTCCAAGTCAACAACATGATGAGGGGGTAACTCAGGTCAAGACAGAAGGAGTTTTGCAGAGGAAAAATAAAGTAAGTTTTGAATAACGCCTTTGATGAGCAGAGGTAAATATGCAGCAACACGATTTAGTCTGGAAAGACTGAAAAAGATAGGTCAACAAAATGGCTTTCCACAAAATAAATATTTCATATAAATAAGGAGAACGGGCCTTCTGATTACACAGTAATCTTTGCTGTCATTTAATTATGTTGTCTCATTCTATATGAGGCCTGTCCCATTGTGATACACACACGCTTCAGTCTCCAAAATCCTTTACAAGAAAGCAAAGACAGTCTTCCAGGTTAAAAGCTAAAAAAATGCGTATACATCCCAGAAGCTATTATGAACAGGGTTCTCTATGTCTACAGCTTACCTACTCATTAAAAGCAAAGTGGAATATCTGCCATACAATGTTGCACACATATTTTGATTTCATGTATTATTGCAGCGCATATGTTGCCCTGACATTGGATATAAATTGTATCGGTTTTGATTAAGACTTCAGACACTGGGATAGTGCTTCAGAGTAAACACTCTGATCTGACTGTACTCTGAACCCATCGTTTATCCTTTTTTACACAAACTACTTTCATAATTTTTCAATACATGAGGTCTGTTTTGTATTTTCCAGATATTTTCCAGGTAGTGTTGAATGGTGACAGAATAGAAACATTTTCTGCACTGCCACACAAACAAAAACGCGCACACTGTCTTTGAAACAGCTGATCGTTGTCCTCGAGTCACCAGAACTAACAGTTATCCTTGAGGTCCTTGACAGTTATAAAAGCCGTGGCTCGATGGTTTTGAACTTCAGCTGAAATGGGAACACAGTCTTTTGAAACAAAAAAGACTGAGCAAAGTCAGAATAGTTGGATAAAACACTAGGGTGGCTTAGAATCATTTATGCATTAAAAACTGAGATGCTGAATACCACAGCCCTGTTGACTTCAATGAGATCTGCCCCCCACTTGTAGTAATCAGCTGTGGGTTCTGCTGTCAGATACAGATATACAGCCTGATGCACAAACACATTCTGAGTTACGGGATAATTGCCGGGGAAAAAAAAAAAAAAATGGAGCAGAATTCCCAAGATCTTAGATCATCCACTTCCCTCTTTTTAAGATGGAATTCGAAAAAGGAAGAAAATTGGAAGTGCACAGGTCTGACCACACAGGCATTACTGGTAGGGAAAGGGCTGTTCCTTTAGCACCTGGGATAAAGTACATCCCTGATCAGCTCTTGGAGGTCACTGGACACATATTCATGTCTTCGTTATCACACGGCCTAGACTTTTCTTGTAAAAACTGATACTTATAGGGCAGAGAAACGTTTAAGAGGGAATTCTGACCAGATAAATGACAGGGAAAGCACTGTACTTGGCAGTCCTGCTCTCCCCTTCCAACCACAGACCAACATGGTTCAAAAGAAATAAGGACAGAGCAGAAGAAATGGACAGAGAAACGCACACTACAGCCTAATAGATAACAGAAAGCTGTTGTGTTTGGGGGAGAAAAAATTATTTTGAAATAGGTTTGCAAAAGAGAAATCACATACAAGAAGCAAAGTTGTGAGCAGTAAGCAAAAAGAACAAGAAAGACGTCCGGTGACTGACAATTACTTCTGTGCAAAGGAAAGTTAATGAAAAGTCTATTTGTAATAACAAGACTATATTTCAATCCTGAAATCCTGCCACTTTTGCTCAGTGCCTCTGCTCAAAAATGCAACTTATTTTTCCTTGTGTAGCAGTCAAAAGGGTAATTTCCATTGCATAATAGGGTTAGAAAAGGTACTGATCCTGGAACACACAATGTGATCTGGATTCAAAATTGAATTGGCTTAAGCAAATGAGACAAACATGGAAATAACCCAGGGTATGGATAATGGTGATCTCCTGCAAAATTATTATATTTTCAAGATGTAGCATTTAATCTTCAATTAATTACTTATTAGAAATGCTTCACTCCAGGGATGAGGATGTTTATTTACAAGCACACATTGCAAAGCTTACCCAACTCGCCAAGCAATTATGAATGAACTGGGAAATGGTTATTTCTCCACTAAATGTCAGATCTGCACGGTTTTGAATAAGTACAAGCTGATCAACAGGACAGCTGCTGTAGTATTTTTGGCTGTGCTCTTTCAAGGCTGACAAGTTACTGGTGTGGTTTCAGCACAGTGTTGTATTCAGGGAGAGTTATAAGTGCTTCTTGGAGTGATCGAAACTAAACTTTAACTTTGCTCTCAGTGCTGCTATTATGAAGTGGAATCCGCTCTGAGCCAATTCAGTTTCCAGAAAGGGGTTTAAACTGCTGCAACCACCCTCATTTCAGGGAAACTCCTCCTGGTTTCCAGCTAAAAGAGGCCCTATTTTTATAGTCAGCCGACTGTCAGAAAGGGAGCAAACCCCAAGCATTCTTTCCAAATAAAAAGCAAATACATCCTCACAGTGAAGTCAAAAGAGTCAATCCCAAGCCAGACATCCTTTTGGATCCTCCTTATCTAATGAGACAGAAGACACTGGGGGGAGTTAGACTGTAAGCAAGCAGCAGCTGGAATTGCATACAAAAAGGTGCAAAAGTTTCAAAGGCTACGGACCTCCTCACNAAGGAGAGGAGTCAGACCTTATAACAACACAAAAGCATCTGAGCTTGCATAGATGAGGTGCTCTTCCTGCCTGATCTCCACAGCCCCATGGGGTGTCTAAGCTTCAGCACTGATACTTCAAAACCCACGGCAGGAGACTCAGGGGACTGCAGATGCACAGGTTACCTCCTCAGGAGGTAAAACACATCACATAAATACGCTCTGCATAGAATTTCTGAAAAGCTATTCTTCCCTTAAGGGAGACAATAAAGAGTAAATAGAGAAATAGAAGGTAAACGCACCCCTGACCATTCTGCCTGTCTCTTTTCCACCCGCTGTGCAAACACTTCACCAGAGGAAGGCTACCTGCAGCCTCTCCATCAGCTCCGCAGCTTTCTTCCTGCTGTTCCAGACCATAGGCTTACTAAAGGAGGAGGAGGCTCTTTTATAACCTTGTCAATGATTGCTTAATCAGCTTCATCAGGTGAGCAAGGCCTCCTCATCAAGTGATAGATTGCTGTGTTTCTAGCAGTTACATCTTGACTGACTGCTTTGCCCTGGCCAACAGCTATCGTTTAAGAATGTCCTGCTTATTTGTTAAAGCTGGATGACCTATGGTGTCATCGTATCTATTTTGTCAGCCTTTTAGTGTCTGTGAGTACTTGGTGTGGTATACATTTGGAAGTTGCCTGCTACACATCCATTCACAGATGAAGCGTGCTTATTATGCTCTATTGATCTTACTTTGCAGACAAACATGTCAAGAAGCAATAGTTAACTGGCACCAGTGTTTCTGGTTCTGGGAGAAATTACTCTGCTTTGTGAAGGTGAAAAATGCTACACAGACATGAAGGCCTGGTTAGTCCAGCTCAGGCTGCAACTGAACTGACCTTCTGGGATTTGAGGAAGGAGATGAAGCCTGTCTCATGTTTCCTGCAGAGTGTACCTTCAGTTGTCTTAGGATTTTAGGACTAGTCATTAGAATTAACCCAGTGAAATCCAGAGAGTTGTAACAGGGATCACTCACCTTACACCATTCTTTCCCAAATCACTTTTCCTTCTGTCCCCTCTCCCAGATGGCTTATGCTACCCACCTTCTTCACAAAGGGTACATTGTATTTTGGAAACTACCCGCTGCTTTATTTGAGGTATGGTAGACTACTGCTAAAAGCAGTGCTGCACTCCTCCAAAAAGCACTTTCTTTCTCACTGTCAGAGCAATATTTATCTCAAGCACTCTTATTTTATGTTTCAGAAGAGAAAAGACTTTTCTGCACTCTGGCAACAATAATGAGATGAAACTGATTTGGTTTTATACCAAATATGCTGGAAATCACTTTCTCTAACTTCCTAAAAGGTGTGCCGAATTTATCTACTTACTTGCTAGAACACTAGATGTATGAGTATCATACGTGGCTTATGGCCAACTTCCACTCCAAATTGAAACTGACATGTTTAACATAAAGTAAGAACAAGACCCCTGTTTTACTTCCTGAGACACTATAGTCAAACAGCTGTTTGACTGGGCACACTGTAAAAGTCACCCAGGTCTTCCCATTTTAAAGAGAATGAGAAATTCTGCTAATTGCTCTTTTCATGATAACTTGTTATAAAAGACCGGTTTACACAGCTTTAACTCTGGTAGTGCTTGACTGCAAGGCATAGCACTCTTTACTCCCTCTCTATGTACTAGGTACTTGATTTCTCCATCTGCACATACAATTACATTCTATAATTGCCTCTGAGATTCGCTAGTGGGAGTATTACTCTGTAGATAAGCAATATCAGGTAGCAGGAACCTTATATTTACAATCTACCTCTTTATTTGTGTGTTGGCTTTGTGGGGTTTTTGGTCAAAAGCACAACTAAAATAAATAGAAAATCAACAGAAGCATCACTAAGTTTTCCCTGTAAAACAACAGTTTAGAACATTAACAAGCTCGGATGCTGATGTTGGAAAGAAAAAGAAGAAAACCTCCGAGCTTCTCCTGCATCTCACCCTGTGTATCTCACAGCAAGAGTTAAGAATAGCCTCAGGTTTGCCTTGCTTATGCCAGAAAGAGCAGTTCTCCCTGTTCTGCTGACTGGGAATGAGCGGACACTTTGTGCTCCAAATGACTTGCCTTCAACTCTTCACGTAGCCGAAAACAACACGCTCAGTAACTTTTCCCTCCTGCAGGTGGCGAGCAAGTTGGCATCAATGAGGGGAGCACAGCTTATCCCACTCGCCCCCATCCTACACCAAAGTGTTTTCAAGGGATGGCGGACAAGGTTAGCTCACCTGGGGGCTGAACGTGCNTCAACACCAAAGTGTTTTCAAGGGATGGCGGACAAGGTTAGCTCACCTGGGGGCTGAACGTGCCTAAGACCGCTGTCCTGTGAGCCCAGGAAATAATGATACACCCTTGCTCGCCTCCCAGGACATGGGTACCTCTGTCAGAGAGGTTTCCATGGAAAAGCTCTTTATTCCATCTTCTCCTTATTCTGTCCTGAAAGTTGCCTCATGCATTTGCTGCGCAAAAGGATGCTTAATCCATAGTTATGTTTTCATGGGCATTTTTTCTTTGCTGTTCAGCTCACAAACTTGAGCCATATCCCATCCTCACTCTCATATGAGATGCAGCTGAAAGATTGGACCTGGTTCTTCTATAAAGGGAGTTATTAAAATAATCTTGCTACAAAAAAAAACACTTCTTTGCAGCAAAACCATACTTAAGTGAAGGATATCTCTCAGAATGAAGAATAAGGATAGTAGTGGCTACAAGAATGTGAACGTATGCAGACTTTACAGGATAACATCTTGCTTAATCTACTTAAATGGGAATTAAAATTAGAACTTTTCAAGCCTTATAGCTGTAGTGAATTCATACCCAAAAAAAAAGTAGAAAAGACAAAATTGAAGGCAAACAGGACTAAAGAGAATAAAAGACATTTATGTTTAACAGAAAGAAATGTTGTTAATGTTAATGGCCACAACAAATAGGAATTATAGAACTGTCAGTTAAATGAAAGAAAGGCAGAAATATTCCATATTTCTGTTCTGCATTTGACAAAAGTACTCGGAGACAATGACAGTAATTTAACAGTAACTCAGTAGGGTAAAAAAGCAGTGATGACTGAGACTGGGTATGAGAGCCCATATGAGGAGCTCTGAAGTGACAGTCAGTGAGCTTTCTGAGCCAGGAACAGGGACTTTCAGCAGGTCTCTGAACCTTCTGGAGAATTCAGAGCGTTGGCGATAACGCAACATTTGAGGCATCCATTTTACAGACTAGCTAGGCTGACTGAGTAATTGTACGTCTTTCAGAGTGGTATCAGCAATTCTGACCAAAATAAGTATAATGGATGAAATTGGATGACCTAATACATCAAAGGGAAGTGACAGTTAGGATTTGCAACAGGTGATGGAAAAAAAAAAAAAATGTTATGCTCAAACGAATTTGAGGAATTGATTCTGAAATCAAAAGTTTGTCAACAAAGAGAATAGCGTCAATGCCATACACTGCTGTAGACCACTTGTAAGCCTGACACCAACTAAAAGGAATACCCAAGTGAAAAGACATCTGTCTATTCAGGGATAAAGTCTAAATGCCATACTTCTAGGATAAGCGTTGCTACCTCAGAATGGATATCTAGGTGGAGGATTTGGGAAGGCAGAATGATATACAGATGTGTAAATGAACAATGAACTGCCTCTCCTTTGTCTTTCTCGGTTGCTTGCAGCCATTGCCACAGTCACCCAAGCTTGTAACCCAGGTCCTAGACACAGTGCTGTCTCCAGCAGCATTTGGGCTGCACCTAAATCCTTGGCCAAAATGTCAGTGCTGGCTTTAGGCGTGTAAGATGGGGGATGTTGAGCAGAAACCCCAAGACGCTGTCATCTCTGCCTGCTACCAGACTACTGTGTCCATCTGTTGAAGTGTATTAACAAATAGGCAGAATAAAAGCCAGGGCAAGAAGGGAGTCATGAAATAGGTTTTAAATCATGCCTTATAACAAGACTCAGAAAACTTCAACCGTTTTTCTTATCACAGAAATTACTTCATCTAAGCCTAAGTACCTCACAAGGACAGAATTTTACAGAGGGCTCTTCAATGTGCTTGATAGGGCATGGAGGTAAAGTTGAAGTTAGATCAATTTAGACTGAAATAGATGTAAAAATAAGTGTAGTGAACCTTTCAAAAAAAAAATTGCCAAGACTTTCATTGGACCTTCTACTACATACTTTTTAAGTTATTTGGATTATTTTCCATAATGGTATTAAACCAGGAACTCATTCAGGAAAAACAACCATTTATACTAAGGAGATTATCAAGATTGTGAAATTAGCCCTTTTGGCTTTAGAAGTCACACATCTGAATTTGTGCAAAACCTCACATTTACAGCTTTCATATGAAAGTTGTTTTAAAAAAGACGTTTGGTAATTTTCTACCCCTTTCCATTTCTTTTCAGACTTTTCCCATGTGCTTTTCCTGAATTCTCTGACTTCATTCCACTGACTCTGCTTGGACCACTTTTTCTTTCTCTCTTACTAAGGAATCTGATCTTCTCTTTCATCACCTCTATCTTTTCTTCACTTTTAGTTTTCCTTCTCCCCTTCTAACGTTGTGCCCCTTCCAATCCCTCCTTTGCCTTTCTTCCCATTTTCAACCATCCTCTTCTGTCTCTTTTTTGTCCTGTTTATTCTTCCAATCAAATTATTTAATGTGATCACATATGGAACAAGTCTTTCAGAGAACATAAAAATGAGTTAATAACATCTCCCAAACAATAAACAAAATTTATGATTTAGTCTAAGCAGGAGAGGTAAAAAAAAAAAAAGGTCCCTGGAGATGATTTATGATCATGCTGAAATGCAGTATCTGAGCTAATTGCTTTTGATTCTGACTTCGATAGCTTCACTCATGGTGGATTTTCTAAGACATAGGGGCAGATATGTTGAAACCACTTTAAAAAGTCAGCAGAAAGAATACGTATACCTTTTTCCACAAACATCAAATCACAGCCCAGGGCAATCTTACTGTTCTAGAAATTCTGACAGGTGTATCCAAGAGGCGTTATCTTCTTATGGATTCCCATTATCCTTTCTGAGATGAGCTGATACATACAATTAAATTCCTGGTGTGCAGCCCCAGCGTCTACAATTATTTATTCTCCCACAAATCCAGCAGGGTTTCAAGTCCTTCTGTCTCTCCCCTTCAGGACCTTATAGTCCAAGCTTGGGGAAACTAACTTTGTGTCTAGTCACTGGAACTAATCACTGGAGCGAAATGCTGCAATTTAGCTCCCAGGCAGAAAATAAAGTTTTTTGATATCTGATTGAGAACTTTACACAGAAGTCTGGCATGCTTTACTTAATTCATGTGACCCCCACATCTTCCAGTGAATTCGCTGAACAATCTCCCTATGAATATATGGAATCTGGGTTAAATCGTCAAGCATGAAAAAAAGTTCTCATCACAGGGAATTTTTTCCTGAACATATCCAGCTCACTTTTTTTTTTCACTTATTCATGAGTCCTGTACTTTTCATTTTTATGCCATGCTATTTCTGTGAATAAATCTGTTCACCAAGGCTGATACATATTCAGGATTCTCTTTTTTCTTAAAGGCAATAGATATTCTTGTTAGATGTTAAGTTTCCATTTCAGACATTGCTATTCTATCA
This sequence comes from Rynchops niger, assembly GCA_013400035.1. Lineage (NCBI taxonomy): Eukaryota > Metazoa > Chordata > Aves > Charadriiformes > Laridae > Rynchops > Rynchops niger. The sequence continues at coordinate 63,510 of VXBH01002970.1, read as the reverse complement.
AAGGCAATCTATTTAAATTGATTTACAATGATATATACACATTACTGCTCCTGGGGAGCCAGAATTTGTCTTTTGAACAGCTGGGAAGGAGCCTAGCTGTTCAAAAGTTAAGTGATAGTCTACAAGTAAGACTTAATGCATTCTTTCTGTACATTGCAGTGTGCAGTTCAAAAGTACAACAGTACCTATGGGATACTAAGGGATTTGTATCAGAATTTGAAACAAATAAAAAAAATCACAGATAATTGTAATGATATTGCTCCAGGAAAATGCTGTAGATACAGGGTATAGCCCAGGAGCCTCAGCAGAGGCTTGCTTCTTCTTTCCTTAATAAGTGTATTTATTTGTATCGTTAACATCAGCAGTTTTCTTCAAGAAGAGAAGAGAAGTAAGGAACAAAGAACAGACAGAAAATACATCAGTTTAAATAAAAATTTGAAAGACAGGATTAGAGACCTCAGCAGGGCAGTAAGAAGGTCACAAATCACTGATTCCCCTGCACAGACAGCAGCTGGTAAAAGTGAGTTGGGAGTGAAGACAAAGAGAAGGTGATTTACTAAGGTGGCAAAGAATACATCAAAGTCAATGGCACTCATGCATTTTGGCGAGAGGAAAACTTTACCTGTGTTAGAGGTAGCCGAATCTGATGGGCACTGGGAGCCAGGGCATCTCCTCCTGTCCCAGCCCCATGGATGCAAGGCTGCTGTGGTTCCCTGTCCCCAGGTGCAGGTAGTAGAGAGGCTGAGCACCCACTCCTGACGACTGCGTCTGTGCACTCACACTACACACCCATCCAGCCACACAGGTCGATGCAGAGAGAAAGCACTGCCTTTCCCAGCACCCACCTGCATGCACACAGCCCCCAGACGAACAGGAACAGCATGGGTGGCCCAGTCCTGTTCCTCCTCTCCTGCTGATCAGGACTGGAGTCTGCTGGTGCAATATGGTACATGATATATGGGTCACTGCTGCTGTTGGCTTTCTCAGTCTCTCCAGCAGCAGCCCCGAGTGCCCCTGTCCTGCTCCAGTTGTTGGCTTGTGGCACCCACAAGCCTGTGAGGTTCACAGCTCACTCCAGCTGCTGGCACACAGCCCTCCCATGTTCACCAGCTAGTGTGGGTTAAGGTCTGCTAGTGTTCACACGTACACACCCTAAGCAGAGAGCACAACCACACCGAAGGCAGTCAGAAATCAGGTTTAAGTCGAGCAGAGGACAGACTGTGCTCATCGAGCAGAGGGCTCTGTCAGACGAGCTGCTAAACTCTACACTCGGTTGGCCCCTTCTTCCCCTTTTCCTTCTTTTTTTTTTTTGTTCCTCCTTGGTCCACCTTGATCCCTCTTTTTCCCCAGATTTCGTCCTTCCCCACTGACTCGTCTCGACGGGTTTCATTCCAGGGTCAATCTTTCCCCCAGCCCTTGGATAGTCTTAGGGAGCAGCTGAGTTGTCCATTTCCACTGGTTAGGTTATTAGGATTCCTCTGCCTGTCATTGTTCTTCCAGTCCTCGCTAGGTCTTTGAGTTCCACATGATTAGTCTTTAATCACATAACTGAGCAGACCGCAGCAAGAATAACTATGCTATGAATAACAAAATGACAGAAAGAGTAAGAGCCAGCCAAGTTATTCATCTGGGGCCAATGAAAGAAACGCCCATAAAATAAGAATAATCAGTCTTAAACAAAAGCAAGTATCATGAGACAATTGCCAGAAAAGGTCAGCTAAGACAGTAAAAGAAGTATAAGCAAAGGTGGATACTGGCCTAAACTAGAGGCATAAAGAGGAAGCATCCCATCTCAGGGTACCTCCTGAATGAGGCATAACATAAACCCCCAAGTCAGTCTGTGTCCAGAAGGCATCTGGCTGCATGATCATCAAAGTACACACTAAACACCTCTCCCTTCTCCCCCTAGATAAATCAGCACGCTATATGCATGAAAGTTTCAAATGGAGCTGTGGAGAAATGTGTATGCTGTCACACATGGGCCAGCGCAGTTGGGTTTTGAGCACAGAGATGGGAGGAGGTCAACATGGACGTTTCTCATGTGCTGGAGGGCCAGGTGTGGTGCGTTTAAGATGATCATTTGACTGCATGTACCCTTGCGTTAGCACTTGAAAAACATTTGTAATTAGTTTCCATGCAAAAGCAAAGCCACTGCCATCTAGCACCACTTGCAGCAGTGTAATCATGGATACATGTAAGGGAGAGGAAGGCACTTGGCTACATGTGCTTTAGGGAAGATCCCCGTGTCCACACCTACACCAGCACCAGAGAATACTCCAGAGCAACTGATCTCCACCACCTGTGCTATTAAATCGTTAGTGTCTTACATGTTTCTAGCCATAGCTAAATTTCAGCTTTAGCTAATTAATATTTACCCAAATGATTCTTAGACCCGCTTGGGGCATAAACACTGGCCAAGGCCAACTTCCCAAAGGAAATGTGATGCAGTCACCCAGTTTGGGAGATAAGAGAGTTTAGAGACATGGACACAAGCCATACAGTGCCATTTGCCTTCACACAGAGAACAGGTCCAGGTTCATTTAATTTACTGTTTTAAATCTGCACACAGCTACTGTGGATGGCCATAAATCCTGTGTGGAATACAGGAGCTGCACCAAACTGCTATTCCTGAGAGTCCATCAGAGTTACAAGGAATTGCACTGCTGCTGCAGGATTCCTGATGAGATAAGGAGCTACCCTGCATAAAGAAAAGCTTGTAGAAACTAGGCCTAATGCAGAAATTTCACTGAAAAGGGGGAAAAACCCATTGGGTTTTGTTATTACCTTCTTTTCTGAGCATAGAGGCCAGCAAAAATTAGGATCAAAAGTATTCTGCGTGAAAGAAGAAAATTTGTAATTCCCAGCATCTTTCAGTACCTGTTTTAAGGGACATGTAGCTTAAAATAACAGGTATTCTGGGTAGGATTTCCAGCTCGTTGGATTAGAAACAATGTCCATTATCTTTTCATGGGGTTTTTAATTCGTGAACACCTTCACTAAACTTCAGAATATAGCAAACAAACACAGCAAAGTGTTTCATCTTTCCCCGTATTTTAATTCTTTGATATTTTAAAATGCAACTTGTGTGGTATCTGTGATTATTCCACACAAGAAATTGGATTTCATAGTGCCTAGTGCCATACAAAATAGCTGCAGAAATTATACAATTTCCACTAGAGAGTGGAAAGACATGATTGAGGAAAAAACATCTGGTTTTAACCAATGATCAGAAAGAACAAAATGGGTGTATTTGGATAGTTTGGGGGGGTTTTATTTCAGTGTTTCACATTAAAGATGAACATTTTAACTCTGAAAATAGAAAATATGTTATTTCGGAGAGATTGAAATTGAGATTCCGACTTTGCTACCATCTCAGAAGAAACATTTCCATCCAGCTTTCCGTGCATTTCTAAAATGAGAAATGCACTGAAACCAAATTTCCAGCCCTGAAAAGGCTGGGGTTTCAACTAATTTACATTTTCGTACAGGGTGGAGGTAGAGAGAGAAAACAGTCTCATCATATTCTCAACCATACAAATCTTTGCACTCGCAAGCTCAGCAACTCCAGGCCAGAAGGCAGAGAAAGGACTCAAAGAGTTGAGAGTCCTCCTCCCTATATGGAAGAGTTTACCGACCAGAAGCATGATTAAAGATATAAGCAGATTTTCTTTTTGGTCTTTACACACATACACACACACCCCGCCCCCACAAACAATTTACATGAGTTCAAAAATGCTTTCTAAACACCTGATCCCATCTCTCAGATTTTGAAACTTGAAAAAAATGAAATTCCATCTTGTTAAACCCTCATGCAAAAGGAATGGTTTTATGCCATGATCCACTAATGGTGCTGAAATCATTTCAGAGAAAGAAAACACAATGAATATAAAGGTGAATGCTTCCAGTTCTCAGTCATGCTGTAGATGCAACAGTCATCAAATTGCTTCTGATGCACACGTCCAGGGACAGGAAAAATGTCAACAAAAAAGACGTGAGGTGCAGTGAAGCCTGTGGAATTGCTATACTGGCAGCAGTTACAAATCTTGCTCTGTTTTCAGATGTTACTGTGCATTTTATTGTACACAGCAAATCTGAGCAGAAGGCAACACTGCCACTGGTAAAACAGCTTGTTAAAATAAATTTGGAAGTGCTTAAAGTCAAAGAAAGCATGTCGTGTTGTACCCAGAAGCTAGCCCAAGAGACAGAAAAGTAAAAAGTCTGTTTCTCTATATGGCCTTTTGTACGTGGTCATAACTTCCCAGACAGAACCTTGCTGCTTCAGCAGCTGTGAGAACAATCTTAAAGTTCTGGGGGGTTTTCATGGAGGTGGGAGGGTGGAGGGGGGGGTGTTTTGTTTTGTTACATCGGACATTACTAGCCTAAAGGGTTGCTACCCTCTTGGTGGCCTTTCAACAAATGAATTTGTGCCCCAGACAACTCCTCAGTTGGAAGAAGGGCAGAAAATACACAACAATGTCACTTGGCCCTACAACCTTGGAGCAGGGGAGAGAGCTTCACGCACCAGGACAGGCAGATCACAGAGCAGTTACTTCTTGTACCCTATTGCATCTGCCAGTACAGCCTTAAATATCCTGAAGAGAGAGGCAAAGACTGCTCAGGACTTAAAATCTGCAGCTTATGGTGTCAATTCAAACAGTTGACTCTATAAATAACCTGTTTTGAGAAGCAGCAGGCTTGTGCTGGTCACTGGAAAGAAGCGGTTGCTTGATTCTTGTAGGTCTACCATCATACTGCGTAGCCTGCCCCCTCAACCAAGTACTGGCTGGGGCACAGAGCAGGGCGCAGGAGGTGTCCTGAGATGTGTTGGGAAGCACGAGGAAGTGCTCAGTGACCACTAGTAAAGTTTTCTGGGTGTCTACGGTGCAGCACGCTGAGCACTTGGGGCACTCCGATCTGCCTTAAGACGGTACAGTGTGGCAGAGGCAGCGTGCTCCGCCTTTACAGCATCACCACAGAGACGGCCCCAGCAAGCATCCTCCAAGGGCCCTAAGGAAATTGAAATGAGGAAAGAATCTCGATGATACGTTTTAAAACAGTATCCCCTAGCTCAACAGCAAAATCAGAATGCTACCAGCATATGAGCAGCAAGCTGGGGGAAAAATTTTCCAGAAACTTCTCTTTATGCTGTCCTGCCTTCAGGAAAGAGGGGACAGAGGCTGGATGTCGCTACTGACAGCAGGAGGGGAGGCACTTACAAAGGTACAGTCTAGAGGAGGTATTTGGTCATTGTAGTGCCTCCTTTCTCTCTTCTTCCCAGTTCCTTTTTTTCTTAGTTCTAGTCTGCTACAGCGGGAAATCACCAAGAACAAGAAGGGAGAAGAACATGAGATATACTGTATGGAATTCTGTTTAATAAAACGGCTGGTCTGGTCAGACAGTGGCCACGAGTTGGGTGTGTGCCATCTGGGCACCATTTCCCAATCAGACATCCATGTCATTTGTCTTCATAATTTTTAAATACAGCCCATTTTGAGCAAAGTAACATGATTAAGCTGTTCCAGTCTGCCCTCGGAAAAAATACACAGCTGTGCATGGCGTTATGCTTGGGATGCAGTCAAATGCTTCTCACTGCCTTGCCCCAAAATCAGACTGATATTTAAACCCTTCAAGCAGCTTCCTTAGCTATTGTAATGCAGCACCGTACGTTTACATTTGGAATAGCTCTTGCTGACTCCTGTCAGGTCAGGACCTGGCCCTTTCCCTTTGCACTGAACTTGACAGCAGAGCCTCAGAGATGGATATGGCAGATTTAGGCACTGAGTTCCGCTTCGCTCCACACCGGGTTTTGTTTTCTTGGTGAAAAGGTGAATTCAGGGGAACTCTGAATTCTTGAGGAATTGTGTTAGGATGTAATGCTTCTCATGATAAATGAGTAGCTCAGTCACTTTAGCGGTTTGTGACAATCACGATGCTTCAATTTTATTCTGATGCTCTGCACCATTTTCTAGCTGGAAGACCCACAGTGGAAATGAGAATTTCATTGAAAGATGAAAACAGAGACAGAAGATATTTTGCTGAACTCGCTTTTAACTGGGGAAAAAAAAAAAAATACAATCTATTCTTGCAAATGTCTGATTAAATAGGTCTGCATTTTCAAGATAAGGGTCTTAACATTTTTTCTCATTTTCACTAAGTGCCACTGTAGTGAAATCAGTACTCCAGCACTACAGGCCATGTCGGCACTTTAAGGTTTTCTTGGATGTACAGTAGGAAAGCATGAGTGTATGCACTAATCCAGAATCTAGTGAGAAGATCACTATCCTTGCATGTTGACAGGTTCTTATTTCAACTTAGTTATTTTCTTCCTGTGCAAGCGTAACAATAATAACGGAAGAGAAGCAGGGTTTGTAAAAAGAGCTGTTTTATTAGGCATACTGATAAAACTGAAAAAACTTATTAGGTTTTCAAATATGCAAATCTTCAACATTTAATCTTCAATGTTTAAAACAGAAGCAACACATTTATTTTTTGCTTGAGTGCATTTTTACCTCAGATACTCCTGAGAAACAGATTTTTGATCATTTCAATGCCTGATTTACAGGGAAGACTTTGAGGAGCAGGAGTCGATGGCCATTTCTTATGCAAGACTGATATAAAACCAGAAGTCTGACCCTTTCAATATAAAAAAAGGGCATGTTGTCAGTTTTATCTCATGAAAACGATAATACGATCTTTTTTTCCTCTCAATCTTAAATAAACACACACCGAAACCTCGGTAGGTTACAAAAGAGAACTACTGTCTGCTGCAGTACATTGTAGACATGTACTGCTAACGTGTATAACTCGTCAATCAAAACTATCTATGTGCACAGGGTTTGTCATCCTCAGTTGATTCTAGGTTAAAAAAGTGTTCATTTGTCACAAATACTGTCAACCCCCACTCCTCCAAAGACAATGCTTTTCAAAAACATAATCCGCTTTTAACAAAAAATGTTTAAAAGTTGCTATTTATAAAAAAGGACTGAAGATATATGCCATGCAGATGAATTACATTAGGAAACAATATTAGATACAATTCTTCTTTCTCAAACATACCCTTATTCTGAAGCATAGGCCGAGTCTGTTTTTAAGAAAAGTCCAGATCTTAGCCAACAAGCACACCAAAATATCACAATAATCACAAAAACCTCAGCAGTAAAATGAGTAAAAGCTTACTTCCAGTAAGCTAAAAGACACTGTAAAAATAATTTTAGTAAGCTTTTAATATAAACATAATGCATTTTTATTAATAGACAGAATATTGATGAATGATATTTAAGCATGCATATTAGAAAGCTTATAAGAAAGGTGGAGAGAGACTTTTTACCAAGGCCTGTAGTGATAAGACAAGGGGTAATGGTTTTAAACTAAAAGAGGGTAGATTTAGATTAGATACAAGGAAGACATTTTTTATGATGAAGGTGGTGAGACACTGGAACAGGTTGCCCAGAGAAGCTGTGGCTGCCCCATCCCTGGGAGTGTTCAAGGCCAGGCTGGATGGGGCTTTGAGCAGCCTGGTCTAGCGGGAGGTGTCCCTGCCCATGGCAGGGGGTGGAACTAGATGATCTTTAAAGTCCCTTCCAACCCAAACCATCCTGTGATTCTGTGATTCCCCTGAAGCAGCAATAGTACCACGGGTTAACTACTACCTGACGGAAAACCAGTAAAACACGTATCTAATTCTGATTACCTTCTGGAAGTGATTTCTTGGAATCCATAACTACGTAAGCACATGCTGAGGTTCACTTCGACCCTTCCGAGCTTTAGAATTTCAACATTTTCCCCTCAAACACTGCAAAATGTTAACAGCAAGCAGCCAGCAGATGATTAGTTCAGCTCTCATGCACTGACTGAAGAAAGTTGGTGAGTGAGAGCAGTTATATGTTACTTAAGCGTAATTGCAGTTTTTCACTTCAGCTCTTCAGTGGGTCTGGGTAAAAATAGTTGCTGAATATTTTACATCAAACATATGCTGTCAAAACACTATCTTGTATTAATTAGATTCTTGTAGATTCAATTTGAAAGGTGACACTGCTTTCAGCTAAATTCCACTTGGGGGACAAAATGCCCTACAAAATAGCGCATAGAGGCATTTTGTCCCCTGCAATTTGTACAGAATTATTTTGTGGAGAGCTTTCATGTTGAAATTCTTCAATAAGTTTTCTGTGAACATCCTCTTAGAATCAGACAGTAGTCTTTTACAAATAACCACACTTACTTGAGACATGGAACTCTTACTCCCTGGTCTTTTTCTTTAGAACGTCACCTAGACAACCTGGTAGTGCCTTTGTGAGATCCTGCCATAGGCGTTTGTTTGAGAGTATCACATTTCAAACTCCTGCCCGATATTATGGTGTTTTCTTCTCAAGTCTTTCAGCTTTTAAGATTTCCTCCAACTTCCTTTGAAGTGTATTTGAAAGCCACTATACAGTACTTATTTACATAATAATATTATATAATGATACTTGCATTGTATTGCACTCAGTGTCTACTATGGCAGTGGCCCGTGTACTTTCATTAAGGTTGCATAATGGTAGCCTTTAGAGTTCAAGTAGATGAGTCTTAAAAGTATCATGATGGGACATAGTTGATAAGTGCTACCTGATCTCCTAATAAAGTGGTTTTATGAGATGGGAGAAAACCTTCTGGAGAACTGAAGACTCTTTAGATGCAGTTTCCAGGAAGAATACAAGCACTTTATCACCTGAAGAGGTAATTGCGCAGCTTACTTTATAATGGGTATTTTCAAAGCCAATGATGAGAATATTCACAGAGGTTTTCTACACACTGCATAATAAATAGACATGTTGCCAGTGATTAGGTGGCTTCCTTCCATTTCGTAAGTTGTTGACATCAAGGAATGAAGCTCTTTGCTGCAAACTAAGAAAAGCATGGGCAGAGTTTTATTCCTTGTCATCTTGCTGAGAGAAGACCAGTTGCTATTTTACTTTGTAAGATTTGCAAGACACTTAACCACTTTCCCCAAACAGGCTGGTTTTGTATAAAGTCATCATTTGTAAATGAATGCTACCTGGAGATGTCTATCTGTCTAATAATCAGTATTCCTCGTTCTTTTTTTTCCTCTCCTAGAGAAAAAAAGAAAACAAAACCCCAGCTCTCCGGTTCAGAATCTAGTGAGTGCATGAAACACCGTAAAATACCCTCAGCAACTGCTCCAGCTCCTACGATTATTGTCACAGGTCTGGCCAAAACCCTCAGGAAAACAATGGATTGAAACTGGGCTTAGTGTGACATCTACCTCTGTGTTCTTTGGACTGTGCACTCTGTGGGGCATTTTTACAGCCTTCCTGCTGGACAGTTAATTACGCGTCTTAAGAAACTGAGTGCTTGGTGAACCACACTTGATCTTCAGCCCTAAGATTTCAGAGCGTGCTTGGAATAAACCTGCTATCAGTGAAGTCAGTGGCAACTCAGAGGGTAGCCAGTGGTGTTGGGAGGGGCTCTCTCCTATCTATGTCCATGGGAATGTGCCAGCACTTTCCCTGTACGGCTCCCCTAGCCCCAGGAGCTTGCAGAGTAGTTTCTTCACCTTATGCAGCCCTTATCGGAAACACTTGGGATGCTTGCAGGGTTTATTTGCTTGCAGGGTTGCACAGCAGCCACACTACAGCGTCTTAGTACAACAATGACGAATAGGAGCAGCTGCATCTTCTCCGCTCATGGACACCTGAATGACTTTTCATTCGGTCCAAGTTATTGCTTTTTGTAAAACTACAAGAGGGGAAAGTAATAAGTGATTTATTGTTAACTGCCATATGCCTCTAACTAAAGCTCTGACCTGCAGCAGTTTTCCAGCGAGATAATGTCTTTCATCATTGTTAGATGAGCTTCTGTTATTAACAAACTGACTTCTATATGAAGGAAGCATAGCAGAAGTTACTGCTTAAATCATAACATTTTTTTTCTCCTGAGTTCTGTAAAGTTCAGATTGGTGCTCCACAATGAAAACTGTGAACTATGAAACTAGAGTGACCAAATTATAATGACCAATTAATCAGTTTCCATCAAAGGTCAATATTTCTATAAGCAGCTTAGAGTCAAGAAGTCTATATTTCAAAGTCAATCTGTTCTAGGAAGCATGCGTCCTAAATTTCACTACAGTCATTTTCCTTTTGCTTATCTTAATTATTGGATTCAAAATTGTCCTCCATCTAGTATCTTTCCTCAAAAACTGTATTGTATACCAACATGCCTTTAGCATACCCCTCGGTCATTTGCTTTAGCTGCTGAATATTGTCACCCTCAAAACCAGGTTTTTCATTTCTACTCTTGAGTTGCTCACGTTGCAGACTCCAGTCATTCACGAGTTCACAGTGTGCCTTGGCAGGCCATAGTAAGTAGCCTTTTTGGTCCTCTTATTTTGTTTTAGTGAATATATTTACACCCCCCAAGGAAGGAATCACAATTCATTGCTTTAGCAGGCTGAGAGCTCTCTACTGTGAGAGGCGTTTTCCCCGGCTCTCAGAACTACACTGCTTTTTTATTGCCTTCCCTCCAAATTTTACAAGGCCTTTCAGAGTGACAACAGTAGGGTTGTACTCAGTATTCCAGTCTCAGCATTGCTCTATGTCGACATAAAGATCACCTCACTGATCGTGCATTTAGACATCCCAGGATCACATTAACATCTTTATTACAGATTGCACTGACTGCTCATATTAAGTTGCTAGTATTTCCAAGGCCTAATTATTTTTCAGAAGCAGGACCTTCTATGTCTGCTCTGAGTCTCTAAAAACAGATTATGACCCATTTTTATTAAGGGAACCCTGTAGATGAAGGTGGGGGGCTAAAATAGGGAATTTCTGAGGCGTTAGAGAGGCTCTCGAATTACGATTACACTGGGATGCAATATCATATCTCTTACAACATAACCTAATCTAGAAAAGTTTATAGCAACACTTTGTCAGATCCCCTTAAATCTTTCTGCATACCTTTTGTCCCTACATATGTAATATATATAATTTGACAGTCAGCATTTCCATTTAGAATTGAAAATTAAAACACCTGTTCTGTACTGCTGTTTAATAAGGGGCCATTTCAATCACTCTGATTAGTCACACTCCTTTCATTCTTTTTTTGCTCTGGAACATCTTTCATCTGTTTTCATGTTTAAGAACTGCTAAAAGAAAAGTTTTAAAAGTGATTTCTGTGTGCTATGCTACAGAGTGATATTGCAGATAAAGACATAATAAACAGTGGAGTATGGGGGCTAGCGTGTGCCTGTGTCTGCAAACTGAACAAATGAACTGGTTTGGAGTTTGCCTATGTCTGTGTGTCTTATGCTTATTTTCTCTTCACTTTCCAGATAAATATTTGCCAGCAAAATCGCTGACTTCCCAATTAGTGTCTATGAAGGAAATATTACAGACTATCAAATGAAAGCGAGCTCTGAGATGTTAACACGTTAGGTTTGTCTTTGAACAAGCCAAGTAGTGAAAATATACTTTATGACCCTAACTAATAACATAATCACTTACTTAATCAGCACAGCTTAGATGATGAATATCAAGTGATCAAAAGAGATTCTTTGTGAATGGCCTACTGAAAAAAATGTAGAAAATATAATTAATTCAGTCCTTTTTTTTTTAATAGACTGCAGAGAAGGTATTTAATTTGGGGAATACCAAACTAGACTTCTGAAGAAGTTTTGGCGTTTCAGATGTGTCAAAGAAAATATTAACTTAGTTAAGTAGCTTAGCTTGAGAGGCATTATTTTAGTTCTATGGTTCTACCTTTGTGTGTTAGTGGTTTAATCAAGCTTTACATAAAGAGAAAAACTGTGATGATCCGACATTTCACAGAATCACAGAATGGTTCGGGTTGGAAGGGACCTTAAAGTTCCAACCCCCCTGCCGTGGCCAACCCCTCTGCCTCTTGGCCCAACAGATCTGTAAGTGATTTACGTATCCTGTTCTACGTCTGTCTTGTGAGCACAGCTTCCAGTGAAGTTCATAATCAAAATAGCCAACGAATCAGACTCCAAACTGTCCCGAGCTCTCTTCATTCATCAGAGAAATACCTCAAGCACAACCTACCCACCCATACAACTTACTGATATATACAATAGATATACCATGCACAAGGCATTAGCCAAACGAACGAGAACTCTGTACTTTGAAATTTGGAGTGGACACTGAAAACAGCACTCCCTTCTTTCCTGTAAAAAAATTCCCTTTTGATGGCCATACTGAGAGCACGAATCGCCCCTCTAACAAGCAAATCCACTTGGCACAGGAGATTCAAACAATGCTATTGCATACTTTTGAACAGCCTTGCTCTTCTATCCCAGAAAGTGAGCGGCAGAGATGGAAACTTGCCACTTCCTTCTGCTGAGCAGTCCATGCTGCAATATTCCATTGGTATTTGCACAAAGCTTTCATCAGCCGATGTGCAAGATATGTTTATTATATTCTGCAAAAATCAGTTTATAACTTAAAGCAGGCTCTTTACCTCGTAGTCACATAAAGCCAAAGAGGTAAAGTTTGGAATCATAAATATCGAGAGCTTAGTAAAACCAGGATTGCCATGCTTTGGAAAGAACATTTTATTCATATGATAGGCTCTCTAGACATGTGCTCAAGCCCTGATTATTTTCTTTAAAGGAAAATATCAATTTGCTGAGAGAGCAAGGGCTTAACCGTAATCACTTCAGGGACAGAATTGCAGAAAAATTCAAAGATAATATTAGTCTGAATCCTAGTGTGTTCTTCTGCAATAGGATATTTCATCACCACTTGGAATTTTTGCTAGATTTTATTATTATGAGCTGACCTTCTCCTAGCTATGTTGATTTTTAATGGTTTAAGATAAGAGAACTTATAGTGCCAGAAACTGAGTGCTTGTTGAAAGTTCATATGAAAGTAGGTAGAGCAATTAGAACCACTTGTGATTCAGAGCCCCTTTGCTCCTTTTGGGGCACTCATGCATAAGTGATGATGTAGAATTACTCCTAATAATTATTTCCTAACCCAAGTGATATATTCAGATTTTCATGTTAATTAAATTCATATAACAAGCCTTCCTGATTCTACTGAGGCTGAGGACTTAAAGAGAAAACATTTCACAAAATATGAGAGTTCATTTGTCTTCCCAGTAATGTAAACTGTGATTAACTTGTATATGCAATTTCCGTCTGCCTGCAGAGATGCCTGTACTACATGCTGCAGAAAAGACTCCTAGAAACTGGGCTTATACATTCAGACTGCATCAGGGTGCTCTTTACATCTGATGCCTGGTAATTCCACTTCTCATCCATCCATCTTAAGCACAGACTCACTGTTGGACAGGTTAGTGCATTGCATCATTAGGATTTCTCCTTTCATCCTGACAAAGGAATCCACACCACTCGCATGGACAAGTCAAAAGTCTTAACAAAAAATCCACAGAACCTCACATTCTTCCCTACTTTCGGGACATACAAGTTTCATACCATTTATCCAAGAGCTTTAATAGAGCCCTGAGCTTCCCCCTTTCCCATCTTCCAGACCATGGCTCTACACTGATCAGTGTTTCAGTAAATCACTCTCTGCCCTGTCCAACCTTCTGCACTAGTTTTTTAACTTCTGCCACACAGCGCCTTGCCTCCTGAACAAGCTCCACCAGAAGGCACACCTTAACATCCGCCACTCACAGAAGCAGTGAAGCAGACACAGATACAGCCCGCTCCTGCAAGGTCAGCCTGCACTGTGATACAGTCAATCAACTACAGACAGCTACTGCTGCTCTCCCCTGCCCCCTCTCATTTTCTTCATTTTCTCTCTCCAGTTCTCTCTGATTTTTGTTCACCTGTTTGCAATGTTACTAGGAACTCTTTCTTATATCAGCTGGACAAGCCCTCATTCATCTCTCTACAGTCTCTCCATTTCTCAGCCTTTCTTAGGCACAGGAGGACACCATCTGAATCCATGTCAGACTTACACAGGCAAAATGTTTGCAAGTAGCTATAATCGATAAAAGAAGTTAATCTATCTCTCCTAGTAGTGAAAAATGCCCCAAATTACCTGATATAAAAACATTTGTTCTTCCATGGGTTTCAAAATTAGGTTTTGGTGACGATGTTGAACATTACTGTAAAGTGGTAGCCTCCGGACTGGTTGCGAGCAGTCCCCATTGCCTCTTCTGGCAGCACCTTTCCTGTGTCACCAAAAGGTCTTACAACAGGTTTTGACTAATTCACTGCTTACACGGGGTATTTGGGCACCTCGAAATCTTGCTCTGCCTCTTCCAGGTTCTCGCGCTTTGGTCTTTACAGCTGATAGATCTGGTTTTGAGAGTACTCCTTAAAGGAGTTATCAAAAGGTGAAATTAAAAAGTTTAATTTAAATATAATTTATGATGGTACTCTTGGATTTTGCATTCTTTGTTCCCCAAAATTACCAATTGTTTCAGTACACAGCGCAACATCAAACCTTAAAATTGCCGTCTCTTTTGTTCCACTTTTTCCATTTTAAAGAAATGTAGAGTAATATATCGAAACCTCCCACAATACATATGTCGGAAAAATAGTCCTTAGGCAAGTTACATTGCTGAAATAGCTTTACTAAGAACTTAGCAGAGATTCTTAGGGCAAAGCACAACCAGATTAGTTTGGGAAGAATAGAATGAAACAAAGTGAAATTTTAGAGAAAAGGAGGAGACTGTAAAAATGATAAAGGAGAAATATTTATGAAGTTATTGTTTATGCAGCAAAAAAGTCCTTAAAAATATGAGAATATATCATTAATGAAGAAATCTTATTATCAGAATAGCAAGAACAATTTATTTTTTTAAGAAAGGTGTTACTGATTTTGGAGAACTCATCAGCAAAAACAATAAAAATCAGTGCTGAAGATTCTGTGACAGGTAACAAATTTCTGTGAAGCTGGAGAAATGTGTTTTGCTGGATTTTTCATATATTATTTCTTTAAAAAAAAAAATTCTTGAATTTCATCATGGCCTGTTCCTAGCTCAGACTGGGAATCCGGATTCCCTCTAGATTGGAACCTGTGAGGTGTCTGGCATGCTGCTACTTCCTCTCCTCCTGTACCACGTGGAAATAATCCCTGTTAGCCAAACTTTTACTTTCATTTACTCCCTTTTTTGAAAATAGGAATGAAGTTGATAAAGAAATGAAATATGGGTGTGTTTACATAACAACTGCAGCTAGAGATCCTGCACCTTCCACAGCTCCATCTTCGCCCATAAAGACAGCAACCCGCGCAGGTTGATTGACACAGATAACTGCCATGTGTAGATATGCCCCAAGCGATGGGGTCCATGGGGTGTATTCGTGCCCCGCAAATTCACATGCAGCTGCTGGCAGAACTGAAGTGAGGGAAGCCCCTTCCTCCCGGGAGGTTTTACATGGCAAGACACCGCATCCTCTGGGGATGGCACCAGCACTCGCATGGGGTGCCAGCAGTGTCAAGCTTAGGTGAGGCTAGGAGGCCTCCAGACAGCTTAGAAAAGAAATACCATAATCCAGGTAAGACATAGCTGTTGAGAAATAAAAGTCAACTGGTTATAACTGCAGCACTAATATATGAGGCTTGAAGTTTACCATAGAGCGTAGACAATGTGTATCCTTGCTCATTTTGCCCTCCTTATTCTAAAAATCCTATCAGACCTATCACAAATCCAGGCTTTCTTTCTCAAGATTGTTGTCTCAAAAAGCTGGGCATTAATAGTGTAGCATATACTGGTATGCTAATAAATAAATGCATTTCTCCAGGAAGAAAAAGGAAAGGGTTCAGATTAGTTTTGACTATTCAATCAGGAAAGAGTTTGGCCTATTATACAGAGCATCAAAGAAAGGAAAATCTCATTTTCCCAAAAAATTTAAATATCTAAGGTGTGACAAAGTTTGCGAAAAACAGTGAGATTCTTTCTTAGACGAGCTGTTATTGTTGAAAAAAAAAAGAGAAGCTGTCAAAAACAAAGCCCCATTTCAGAACCGAAACAGAAGCAGAAACCTTCAAATATAAATGCTGGTTAAGAATAAATGTTCCATATTTAGCATAATAATTTTAATTTATTGGACAAACTTGCACAAAATGTGACTTGCATTTTCCAAGTAGAAGATGGTGCTGGGGAGCGAGAGGTGATAAAGTCACTAGTTCTAATGGAAAACAGAGAAACAGACAGTTATTATCCAGTTCATCAGTAATAACTCAGCTTTTTCTGGCATTTCTTGTTTTAGTCTTTTGAGTTCACAATATAACATAAGAGAGAGTTCAGTGAGTTTTCTGGGAACTGGCCTATGGGCAGAAGATAATAAAATGTTTTTTTCCAATTCCTTTCTTATTTTGCCACTAATTGTATTTTAATTCTACTCATGAACAATTTTTTTTTTAAATAAATGTAAAATATATTTTTTCTTCCAGCTTCTGTGTGGCTAATATGGTTTTTAAAACATCATGCTGCTTTGCATTAAATGTTATTATTTCTCCTCCAGATTGAAACACTGTTTTCCAAACAATTTTGTTCAAAAGGACTGCTTATGTAAAAGCTGTGAAAACAAATCTCATTGAGACAATTACCCTTTCAGTCACGTGAGGAATTATTACTGTTTTGTTTTGGAGGCAAAATAGCAAAACCTGTGGAGGCTAACGTTGCTTTAACTTCAGATGCTGAGGTTGCATAATAATAAAATAGTTTAATAATATTTTTATTACGTACAGCTTCCTAAATACAGGAAAAAGAGGTTTAACCAAACAAAATTTAAAGCAGAAGCATCAGATTCTATTGGAATTAGATTAAACAATGTCTAAACCAGTTTCTGTTAAAAAAAGGAACTATATTGCTTCATTTCTCTGCACATGAAACTCAATGCATCTGTTTTTTTTCTGGAAATGACAAAATTCAGGTCTATTACAGGTGCCCTCAGGCACACACAGACAAATTGTCCTGTGGTAAACAAGGGTCTGAAATTACAGCATGGCCACTCCAGCTTAACAGCTCATGTGCATGCTCTGGCGTGGTGGTAAACATGTTAGCTCTCCTCTCGGATGCAGCTGGTTAGCAGAAGCTACGAGCATGAACATAGGTGGTAACTCATGAGAGTCAATAACGTTGTGCCTTGGCACCCTCGCTTGCTTCTTTAAACCTCTTCCCAGAAACTCACTGTTCCCTTATGGTCTGTAGGCCTTAATCACCCCCTGGTGATGTGAGTTAAAACTGTACCGGCTTTCACTGTCAAATAATGGGAAAGACACAAAAAAAAACCCCTCCTAAACAATTTGTCCTATGCACCTCAGTCCTGAGCACTTTTCCCAGTAATACAAAACTGGGTAGCCTTGCACATCTGTATCTCATCTGTAGCCAGATGACTATATGACTATATTCTCCTGCATGCCTTTCACTGTCTTTTGGAAAAATCCCTGTGAAGAGGAGGACTCCTATAGATATACCACGACCTCTCACAGATACAGGCATGTCACGGTTCTCCCAGCGCTCCTTGGACCATGTAGAGAGAAAGAAAGGCTATGGCCAACTCAGAGCCCTATCTGGTGCCTTCTGACAAACTGATTTAATTTACCTTGCACTGCAGCAGGTTAGAGGTGGGTGTATAAGAAAATGCACACCCAAAATACACCTTGGGCATGGAGGAGGGCGGTGACGGGAGCTGAGCCCAAGATTCAAACTAGGAATCAAATCCACAAGCTTTCCTTCCCCTTCTCAAATTTAGTCAAGGGAAAAGGATGTATTTTCAGATGAAAAAAAGCAGGCAAGTTAATAAGGCTGATGACAGCTCCACAGGAAAGTGTCCCAGGTGCCAGAGATCATAGAGGAAAATACTCCACGCTGACAAAAGGGCAGAGACACAATCAACAGCATAAGCAATGGAGAAAACACACACATCAGAGCAGATTTGACAAGTGACATTGTTATCAAAAAACATACAGCAGGTCTGCTCACCAGCTCAGCACAAAAATTTCAGTACACTAATGAAATTTTTACAAAGCTTCAGAGAAAGAGGTGAGACAGGCCACTATTACACCGTCTGTAGCGTATTCCAATGTCTCTGAGACATTGAAAACAGTGAATTATAGGGACACCTACTCCAGAAGCTCTCAGAGCAGGCTTGTAATTCATACTCTAAGACAGCTGGAAGGTCTTTCTAGCTATTATTTGAATGCAATAGAGCACTGAATATATTAATTCATAGTTATTTTCGCTCCATATCCTACTCTATCTCAAACAAGTCTAAATAACATGACTGATTCATGCATTAATTATCTGGTGCCCAGTACTATGCCTGTCAAGGAATGCCAACTTGGATTTAAAAGGTGTTGAGATATATTTGGCAAAGTAGGAAATTATTTGGATTATTCAGTAGCATCAAAGAGCCTTCCATGTTGTGCCCACAAAACATGAGCCTTTAGGTCATAATTACCCCTACTAACTTGTTATTTGTGTGTACTTGGTGTGCAGGACAAAACACACAACAGAAGGAGTGTGATCAGATCAGACACTTTGTTATCATGTTGCTCCACTCATCTGCCCAATTATGATTAATTTTGCTAGGTAAAGTAAATGTTACAGGACTGAAATACCTAACAATCTCTGTTCTCTGTTTATCTTCAAGACACTGTGGGCATATCCAATATTTCCCAATTTAAGGTCCCCATCACGGAGACTCTTTGAGTTAGGATAGGCTTTATTTATCTTCAACTTCTGCATTTTCAACAAGTAATGTGCATGGGCAAGGGGTTGGTGGAAGAAGTGCTCCCTTTTAATGGTCCATAAAGCTTTAAAATTTTCATTTTCACAAAAGCAACATGGATGTGGAATAGGCTTTCCCTCATTGAAAATATTCATGGGTAGAGAATGTAGAAACTAGTTACAGTTCCATCATATCAAACCTGCCCTATTAATTAGGAAAATGATTTTCAAAGATTTTCACTGACAAAGACCACTTTAAGTAAAGCGAATAGCACTGTTGAATAACTACAAACTTATTAACTTTTTTTTTCCCACTTTTGTATTGCTTATTTTTACTAACCTGGTTTTGAATATTGGCCAGTTCTTCAGCAGCAGTTAATAACAGACAGGTAATGTGAGTGCTGTTTCCCCATTTTCCCACTTTTCTTTTCACCTGCATCCTTGCAGGTGGCCAGCAGCCCAAGCCACAGGATGGCAGGAGAGGGGAAGGGTTGAACTTTGATGTTATACTGAATAAGAAGCAAACAACACAAACCTGGATAGCTCTGCCCTGAGGGAGATCCTTCTCTCTACAGGAAAAGGAAGGTAAACTGAGGAAGAAAGTGTGGCTCCAATCTTCTAGATATAAATCTAGGAGCATGATTAACATTTTTAATGCACAAAAAGAATTGTTACTCCTCCAGTCTGGTAAATAAAGTGAAAAGGAATTCATACTTATACATTCATACATATTTTCGTACATGTATGAAAAACATGTGAGGATGTGGAAAGGAATGAGGTTGCAACAGCCTCATAAGTTGTACTTAGGTAAAGTCGACACCATGGGACTAAGCAGCAAGCCAAGGCTTTGTCGGGACGAAACTCAAACACACATCATTCTCTCTGTGCTCTGGTTTCCATGGCAAGTTGGCTTTCACACAGGTCAGAAGGCATCTTGGCCCACTCAGGCAAATTCCTTGCCTGGACAGGCAGGGGACTAGGACCAAAGGTTGCTCCAAGTTTATACACCTGCCCCTGCAGGAAGCACATGCCGGAGCCATCCGGAAGCACCGATGAAGAGCACAGTGGGGACAAGTCCTTCTTGATCTATTGGAATGCCCTCCGGCTGTATCCGGGGATCATGCCCATGTTACTAATGAATGAGATCAATATCATAGGTCCAGCATCAGAAGGGCTTGATCCAGATGCTACCAGCGGCAAACATGGAGTAAACACTGGTGAAAAATCAGGTTCTGAAAGGGAAATTTCAACTGGTTTTGTTTGTTCTTTGTATTAATGTTGTGGTGATACTTACCTGAATCCAAAAGGACATTATTAGAGCATAAAAGCCACAAGAGGGAACTTCTAAACACCAGTATATGTAGCAAAGCAGGATAGCTCCCCAGCCTCATCTCAGAAAGCCTCAGAGGTCCTTACCCCAGTGAGCTCTGGCATTGACCTCAATAGGAGTGAGTTTGGATAAGAACTTGTCACAAAGGAAAGGTTTGCAGAGTTTGACCTCCACTTACAGTGCAGCTCCTCATATGCTCTCAGTGCCAGACTATTGCACAGACTTTCATACTGGAATAAAAGAGAGATATGAAATGAGAGAGCAATTAAGAAAAGACAGTCAGAAGTGAGCTGCAACCCACAGGCATTACTAGTAAATCGAGCTTATTTCCATTTCCACTACCCATCTGATGAAGGCTAGATGAATTCACTTCCAGAAGATTACCTTTATTTCACTGAGCAATAAAATACCAGCAAATATACGAAACAAATAAAACTTCTTCCCAGTGTTACAGCTTCCCAACCCTTTTCTAATTTTCTAAGATCATTTTATTTGTTGCTGTTTGGCTAAGTATTACAAGTTGGGTGCTTTTCTCTAATTTTAAATTCACTCAAAGTCATAACACATGGCAGCTGAGTGTAGCTATGATTAATGCCCTAAACCTCTTCTGTTCGAGTTCCCACTGTATTTCACTCTGCAGTACCTGAGCACTCAGCACCATCTCTGGCCAACTGCATAAAGTACAAGCTTAATTTCAAATAAAAAGATATCTCCAGTATGAAATACACAGGACTGGGGAAAGATTAAGTTGCCATGAAGATTTTGTAGACAAAAAGACCCTTGCTTGTCTGGAACTTCAGGTGCCCTCATGAGTGAAAAACATGTGAAATCGGGTTTAGTTCTTTCTGTAAAACTCTACCAAATTTCTATAAATTTCTGCATTCTGCATTATGCTTTTCAATTTGTGTTTTTGTTTCTCCTTCATCTAAGAAGCATTAAAACCCTGGGCTTCCTTTTGCAGGATGGCAATGTTCTCTGCCTTTAGATTAATCTCACTATTTAATAGCTGCAGAATGATGGACTAGGCACAGAGAAGCTGTGAGAAAGAAATCCCTGTTGGGATTTGAACCCATATTTCCTGCTTGGTTCCTTGCCATAATGAACCAAACTTAAACCACAGATCCAAAGATTCATTATTACTGAAATACTGAAAATACTGAACTTGAGCTTATGCATCTGAACCAAGAAAAACGCCCTCCCCAGTTGTCTCACCCTATATTGAAGCCTGCATCTTTCCTTCATAAACCAAAGGGTAAATGTACTTGGAGGATATGGGTAATACGTACAATCTATTTTGGACATCACTTTTGCTTTCAAATCTTGGGAAAAATCAAGTTTAGCTTATTTGGTTGCATGAGTCCTCTTTCAGGGTTGAAGGTTGAATAATATACAGGAAATACGAAATGACTGATTTAAAAATTATTCCCCTGAGTCACATAAGCTGTAACAGACATACACCCTTCCCACACACACGTAAACATACTTACATACATGTATGAAAAAGCTACAATTTTAAGGCTGTGTGGGTTAGACCAAGGCTTAATCTCTATCAGTAGTTTTATTCACATCTGCTTTCCTTCCCATGGTCTCAAATGCATACTTAGCAAAGGCCAAGAGAAAAACAGTATCTTCAACTGCATTTGCGCACACACACAGGACAAAGAACAGTGACCTCCCACTTGAGAGTCTGTGTAAAGTGCAAAGGTATATTTCAGTTGCACATTAAATTTAGTCCCTGCCCCAAAATGAGTCAGAAATTCCCACTAAAGCAATCTTAACACAAGACTTCCTTTCCATTCTGTGGACTCACATTCTACAGCAATTTGAATGTTTTTCTTCCCGCTACAAACTGATAATCACCTGATTGGTTTAAATGGTTTAACAAAAAGACGATTGACTCATAAGAGAAATTTCAGACTTCAAATCTACAAAGGCCTAAATGGAATTGAGAATAAAAGTAATACAATAACCTAAATCATAGACAATGCCACATCAGAAAATGTATTTCATATCTATTTAAATCTAAATATATCATTGGCATGGTAAGTAGCTAGGCATGAAATACCAATGAACAAATCCCTGCGTTTTCTCAGATGTCCCAAAGACATGAAGAATAAATCTGAGTTTTCCTTATATTTTTTAATTAGTCTCTGGCAAGCATGTAAAAGGCTTTATTCAAGAACCACAAGCAGAAAAGAGTGTCACATATTCACCCAGAATTTGCTCAGATTTTTATGCTAATTGATTTCCTGTGTTTTCCCATTGCTTGCATGTTCCTTTCCCGTTAAGGTAAAAAGCAACTGACTTTCAACAGCATAATGTGGTTCCAGAAAGCAAATTTAGACACGCATCCTTGAATACTTGAGGTAAGTGGATTTAAAACTCAGTGTTCAAAAGAACTTACTTGGAAACTTGATTATAATCAGCTACCTTTCATGCTATCCTGGAACTACAATAGTCAGATGTCACTTGTGTACCAGCCATAGAAGATCACATTCTTCATGGCTTCTGAAAGTTGAGCAAGTGTTACACGAGCAGGGGCTTGTTGCTTTTCTCCATTTTATTGCCTCAGCTCCCTGTGTGCCATCCATCCCCCTCCCTCTGTTTCTAACTCATCCAAGGGGTTCCCCTCTTCACTCTCCTCCATATCAGCTCATCTTCGTCTTTATGGTCCCATGTTTCTATTTCCTACATTGCCACACACAAGGTCTCCCCATTCCTCTTTTACACTGTCCTTTTTTTCTCACGCCAGGACAATAAAATGTCCATTCCTTCACAACCATTCCTTCACACGCGTCTTTTTTTGTATCTTCTTGCTAGGCAAAAGGTTTCCTGGTGTACTTGAACCTTCCTATTGCCTCTTCCTTCCATCTCACAACGCCTCTGAAGTTGCTCACAGACCTATACCACCTTTCCTGGGAGTAGGTGGGGTAGAGTGAGGTTGGGGGAAGCAACTTTTGGACACTATTGAACCCTACTCAGCGGAGGTGGTAATACCTGGGGACAGGGAGAAAGTAGGAACTATGAGGATGAAGAAAGCCCTGGACTGCTTCATGGATGTCATTAACTGTCAGTTTAGCTCCTTGAATAAAACAAAGAAACAGTAAGAAAAAAAGAACAGGAGACAAAACTGTCTCCACTTTCACTCCATCATCTTTTTTACTTTTTTACTTTTTTACAGTAGCGTTCTGCCTGACATTGCCAAGAACCTGGTCTGAAATTTTATTCATGAGATGCTATGTTCAAAAGTTCATGTTCAAGAGAAATGGTCCAATGCACCGGGAAGTAGTGTGCAATCTTGGTTGATCCAACCAAGCAAGTGCTGATTTCAGTGGTGATCCCTAGACTAAACACAAGCTTGCAAAATATTACCAAATGTTTTCCAGCTAGCGTAGTTAAGAAAATGGACATTTTTTTTTTCTCAAGGCATGCTGCAAACAGAAGGGAACAACATTATTAAACTAACCTTTCATTAACACTAATTCTCTCAGGTCTGGGAAAAAGAGCCTAAGAAAACCAATGTTAAAGAGCTCAACTTGAGGGAGAGGAAAAACTGTTGTCAGTGTGTGTGGCACGTCTTCATTTAATTGGAGTTTTGTGCATCTTTTCTGTATTGCAGATTTTGTGATCTTAAGCCCCTGTAGGGCTGGGGATGGCAGGCTAGCTACAAGACCTTTCTGAAGTGTGGTTCCAAATTGTATGATAGGAAGAAGAGAAGTTAGAAAAGAATTAGCGGCAATTTAGTGTTCAACCTCAACTGCAGGCCAATATTAGGTTAAAAAGGCATGGTTACGCATGCAGAAATCTCAGCATAATGACTGTTTGTTTCTAAAAAGTACAGCAGCACCATCAAGGACAATAACTGCAGGATCCTGAAGTCTGTGCCTTGTTTGTGCCTTGTATGACAATTCTTCAAAGCAATACAGTGTCTCCTAATATCATATCGGAGCTCTGGCTCAGTAATAACTTTATGGGAAATGTGACACCCAAATCATCAGCATCACTTACGGACAGTATAGCTCTCCCTTAGAGTATTTCTCAATTACAAGTAATGTAGCACCTCAAGAAAACAGCATGGTACATCACGTCCTGCTCATCAGCTCCTCAGTACAGCTTAGATACAAAAATGCCATACATTACTTAAGAGATCTGTTAATAAATTCTTATAATTGGGATATAGTGACAGCTGCTTAGCTGGTTTTTATTGTCATAACTTCAGCAACTTCACTAAGAGACAGCTTGTCCCATATCCCCTTACAGCTGGGTTCTTTTAAGAGGCTTTGGATGTTTTTTAAAAGTGAGCTTTCCTCCTAGAAACACATCTTTGAATATAGAAATCTGATGGTGGGACAAACTCTACCCTCATTAACAAATAGGTACAAACCCAGACTAAATTTTACTTTATATTTCAGATGTGTACAAATGCTTGCAGATGAGATTGGTCCTTGGCTGTTGCATGGGGAAATAACCCAAGCAGACAGAAATGTTACCTCTCATATAGCAGAAAGGCAGGATTAATTTTTGGCATTCCCATTTTTTATCTTTTCTTCCCAGATGTTTGATGCATATCAGAGTAAACACCAGAAAAATAGAATCAAAATACTTACACAAATCCTGAAGTCATGTGTAACCCTTACTAATGCCTCTGACTTCTGTCACACAGGATGGAGACTCCACTGACATTTGACAGAGAGGAGCATGTGCCAGGGGTGTTGTCCTGGTTTGAGGTAAAACAGAACCAAATTTCTGATTTGTAATTTTACTTTCTAGATGGGCCTCTTCTGACTAAAGTCTGAAATTAACAGCATATTTTTCAGACACTGTNGAGCATTCCTGACTCTAGTTCCGGAATTTAGCTCCTGTCCATCGCTGACTCCAGTCTGGGACTTTCCCTGTGTCTGCTGGTGATGTGATCGTCATCCTGGGAGCTGGATACGGTTTTGTATATATTGTATACTTTTTATTATTATTATTTTTATTATTCTATTATTATTTACTATTTTGTTATTTATTATTATTTTCATTAAAGTAGATTAGTTCTTTTTCTAAACTCGTAAATCTCCTTATCTCTTCCTCTCCTCTCTGAGGAGAGGCAGGGGGGAGGGCCATCTGTCGTTCTGATCGGCCCATCCGGCCAAAACCACAACAGGTGAAGCCTTACAGAGATTGACCAGATTTGCAGTTGGTATAAAGTATCAAAGCTCCACTGGATTTCATATGTTTGCAAGTATTGAACAAAGATGGCCCATATCTTCAGAGAAGACAATCTATAGCTGCTCTTTATGAAATCTTTGTATAAAATCTTAACATTAAATCATGGTACAATGGGAAGACACTAACTGCAAGACAGCAAAAGTAAGAATT
Organism: Rynchops niger; assembly: GCA_013400035.1. Taxonomy (NCBI): domain Eukaryota; kingdom Metazoa; phylum Chordata; class Aves; order Charadriiformes; family Laridae; genus Rynchops; species Rynchops niger. The sequence continues at coordinate 38,153 of VXBH01002970.1, read as the reverse complement.
GAAAGGATAGCGTGACGAAGCAGAGACAAATGTGTACAACAGATATAAATGTTTCAGAGCTAAAAAGCAAGTGCTACTCCCTTGACATTTCTTTTCTGTCAAAATATAATTAAAGAATAGCAAAAATGTGTTTCAGTAATGCATATAATTATGTCTCCAGCTGTAGACATATTTGCTTGAAGTGATAAAAATAAAGGCATTCCCAGGTGCTAATGTTGACTAATCAATCTGCTATTAACAGGTAACACACCTTCAACTGAAAGAAAGGAAAAGGGCATTTTCCTACATCAGTCAATGCATCAGTCAAGAAGTCAATCAAAAGAAATCAGGATAGCAGAACCATTAGTTATGTACCACAGGCCCTGAATTAATGGGAGTTACTGGAATTAAAAAATATTTCTATCCAAAAAGTTAATATTCCCCCAGCTCCTGCAAGAAAGGTAATACAATTGATCACATTTCTTGAAAAGCCTGAACTGTAACTTTTGTGTATTATTCTTCAGTAAAGAGGGAGAAATTATGAGCTTCGACATGCACAACTGTTTCCTGATTCTTCTTTGGAGACACAACAGCAAAATTTGCAGCTGTTCCCTGCCTGCCTGCTCCTTTCCAAAACCTGTAAAGACTCCAAAAGGTTCACTGGAAGAAAAATGCATTTTCACCTAAGCCACCTGATGACATATTGTCACACAAATTGACACGCAAACCCCAACATTGACAGAAGCCTTTTTTTTACCATTGCCGCCCTTACCCCTAACTCTAAGAGGAATTCATCCAGGAATGGGGAATGGGAAAAATAATTTCAAATACACAAACGAGTAAGTGAAAGTCACTGCAGACTCTGGTCCACCAGTCACAGTGCGTGTTGCTTTGCCTTGTAGGCATTAAGGAAAATGGAGGGTGCTCCACGATAGCCCTTTAGGGCAATGCCCAGATCTAAGCCTTCCACTCTTCACAAACCTGCAACTGAAATCATAGCTAGGAGCCCCAGAAAGGCCATGCAAAAGCCCGTGACAACTGGGAAGAGCCTGTCAAGTCTAGTTCCTGCTCTCAGGATTACTTCTAATTTTTCACTTATTATGGGGAAGCGAGTAAGTTGTTGGCCAGAGTCTTCTGCCTTGTAACTCACATAGATCCTTCACATAGATCCTTCTCTGGAAATGCAGCAACACAGCAGTGTTAGCTCTGACAGGACCTCCAGGTTACAACAGAAGGTATAGAGCTAGCTAAAGTGCTGTTGGCAGTAGAGTGAAAACAGTGATCCCAGTATGGGATCCTAAAGTCCATCTAAGACCTGCTTTAATTGTCGTCATCCTCTTCTAGGTGCTTCTTCTCTCTCCCTATGGACATCATGCACCTGAGCAGCAGGCATGAAAATCTCCAGTTATTTTGGTGGTATTCTTACTGTATTCTTCCTCTCCTTCAGACATTTCTAACTGTTCCTCCAATGACTCTGCAGCACTACCTACCTCATTTATTGTAAACCTAATGCAATGGTAGTATAGGAACCTCAACCTGCCTTGCTGATCAGCCAAGCAGTCCTTGTCTCCAAAGGGAAAAATACTGCTAATGGAACAAAAAATTAAGAGAATCTGAATTATTTTTGTTATCAGAAAAGGTAGATAAATAAGCAGAGTTTATAAACTCTGTAAACATCACTGATTTCTCTTGGGTTATTTCATTAGCTCCATTTTTAATTCGTATACAGATAAAGGGTCACATTTCTGAAAAGTGATTTCTATTAGCTGTGGAAATATTATGATTCAATGTTCTTCTCACAATAAATGTAATATTCAGGGAGTCTTTTATATGGATCCAGTTCAGCAAAGCTCTTAAACAAATGTTTGCACTCTAGTGGTGCTATGTACAAACCAACATCATACATTTCCTGTTTTTCCAAAATGATTATTGGAATACCTACTTTGACAGAAACATTTCCAACTATACACCACACCAAAAAAAAATAATACATCAATAAAGGAATTGTTGAGTTTTCTTCCTACTAATGAATAAGCATATTGGCAAACAAACTGATCATAAGCTCCCAGCTCCTAGGAAAAAAGACCTTCTGTGTCTGTCTGGAACAAGTCACATTTAAATCATGCTTTGCCACTGTGACTCCACAATGCTATTGCACTTAATGGTAATAACAATAGTCTAAGCCTTGCTTTCAAAAATATCTCCTTTCACATACAGTGACTGCTGTGGTACCCTACCTTCACGCAGGAGAAGCTTCTTGTACCACTGTATGTCAGGAAAATGAAGGAAATGCACTTTCTCGGCAAACACACCTGAGTGCTGCTCTAGCCACCCTAATCCAAGGGCACACAAATAGAGAAAGCTTTTCAGTACTTCACAGCATATTCACTCCCTGGGCATCGCAAGGAACGCAGACCATACTGCAACCGATTCCACGCTGCATCTCAGCGAGTGACATCTTAGTGATGTCAGCTGCAGCAAACCTCCTGGGAAGTGCTGAGATGGACAGAAAATGGTGCATTGACCTAGTAGAAGTTTTCAGTTAGTCCAAAAACAACTTGCTAAATGTCTAAGGAAAAAAAGTTTAATGCCTTTGGTTTTCTTTGCTGTTTTTTAATATTTTTTCTGGCCAGAGAGCCAATGATGACAATACTTCCTCTGTATCAACTTTCCTTAGCAAGTAATGTTTCAACACAAAGGCACAAACGGTTAAGAAAAAAAATGTTGAGCGGGGATTTTTTTTGTTAAATCACTATGCACTTTTGGAAAAGGAGGTAAAGAAGTAGAAATCCGGGATAGCTTGTTTTCCCATGAGTCAAAGGCACCGGCTCTTGTCTTTCCATGTCATCTTGCTATCAATAAGCTGTTGCTAGGATGTGAACGTTTCCATGGCAATGAGTGAACTCTTCAGCTTCACTAACAGCACTGTTCTCCACACCCCCCCTCTTTTGTTTACTGAGACTATTTATTTTTTTGTACCTTTGGAACAAATATGGAAATGAAACTAGAACAAGACGGACAGATCTGCATCAGGCTAAAACCTATGAAGGCCTGAGGACTTCAGTGTGACTTCAGGTAATGTCACTGAGAAGAGATCGTGGCTTTAGCCATACTGTGCGACTGCTTCCTTGTATTTCAGACTTCTGACAGGGAGCAGTGCACTGTACCAGGCTCAGAAAAAGGGCCTAGAAACCCGAAAGGCAGCAGCTTGTCCCGAGGAAGCTGAATTTTAAGTGCCAGCTTTGCCGGGTTTGGAGGACTGGGGAAGACTCCTGTGCAGGTGCCGGGTGGAGGCAGAGGCCGGGCTGCAATTGCCACCTGTTGGGTCTGAAATGGCAACTGCAGGGCCAGGAGCATGGCGGGGGCTGCCTGGGCCTGGGCCTCGGCCTGGTCCCCCTGGATGGGGCGAGCCTGCCAGGTGGCAGGCCTGCTGCCCGGCACCCCCACCCTGACCTGGGGGCCACAACCTCCACACCAGCCCTCCTCATACCCACAGCCCAGGCCACGTCCTGCTTCTCCCCATGGGTAGGAACCATAGGGGCTTGCACTGCCGTGGTGTTCAGAGGGAACGGGGATAAGGCCATAGGTCTCTGTTGATCTGTTTGCTCTTTCTTCTTCAAAAAAACCAAAAGGAGACAGGGAGTTAAATTGCAGAAGAGGAAACTAAAGGGCCCCTTCTTGGCTTCTCAGCCCTTCTGGCATCTCCACAAGATGGGTCTAAACCCTACCATCACATCTCTATTGCTAAGAAACTCTTGGCTGGCTTGCCATGCCGCTCCTTTTAGGAGGCTTGCAACCCATCCAGTTGCTCAGCCATTATCTTCAGCCCAGTCACCCTGGGTTCCATTTTCACAGAATCACAGAATGGTAGGGCTTGGAAGGGACCATCAGAGATCATCTAGTCGAAACCCCCTGCTAAAGCAAGTTCAACTAGAGCAGGTTGGACAGGAATGCATCCGAGCGGGTTTTGAATATCTCCAGAGAAGAAGGCTCCACAACCTCCCTGGGCAACGTGTTCCAGTGCTGGAACAAAGCCTAATCCGAAACATATACCAAAATTTATCTTTTAGCTAGAGGGCAAAGCCAGAAGGAAGAAGAAAGAAAAATGTAACAGAAAAATCATATACAAAAGATAAGAATCAGCAAGAATTTTTTATTTGGAGTATAAAAAGTTGTAGATAAGCCAATCAAGGAAATCCTGATCTGAAGTTGCTTCTTTGCCTTCATTCATCAGATGGCTTTCTAGGAAACAATAAGTGACAGTAAATCCCAGTAAGTATATTCCTTGTGGTGGTGGAGTTTGAAGGCAATGGAGATGGTTAGCCACACTAGAAATGAGAACAAGAAACTCATAAAATACTTACAAAGATCTTTGCTTTTGAATTAATCAGACCAAAAATTATAGGCACATTTATTCTGTTTTTCTTAATGACAGGAACATACAATTTCAGAGCCCTGCTTATGAGCTCTTTACATCCCATCCCTTCTGCCTCACAGTACTTCTGTGGCAGCTTGTGCTACATTCTCAAATACGCTCAGCATTATTTTTTTTCCTTAGGAATAATGCATAAATATTTCTGGCATTAAGTACCTTGTGTGTTTGCCAAGTGGCTTTGACAGGTCTCCTTGATTATGAGACAACATTTTTCTTTACTCCTCTTTCTAGACAGCCACCTTCGGCACAGAGAGTTTCCTACAACAAAAAGCATATTTATGGAACTACATTGTTAAAAAATTAATGGTCTGTTACTGCTTTTCATCATTTGGCCGGTCCTCTGTTTTCCACAGTCAGATCCTGTTCTCAGCTGAGACACCCCAGTCAAAATCTCACCAGAGCCACATAGTCTGAGGTCTAGTCAGGATCTTCAGTACCAATGGATTTCTCTCCTGTCAAGCATTGCCTTCCCTCACTGTGATAAAACTGCCTTCACACTGAAGAGATTTTCCAGTGCCACACTGAAAGTTAAAGTGCTTTTCGGTGCTTCCTCCTTAGAGGCCAATGAATCAAAAGTAGATCAGCCTCTGACCCATATACCTATATGAAATATTTATAACCCTAAAAATATTGTTGTGAAAGTCGCAAGATTAGCATAGGGCCCGTGACCTATTACAAGCAATAGCAATACTGATCTTACTGCGCCACTTGGCAAGAGCATTAACTGATTTCTCATAGATAATACCTTGGCAGTTGGCATAAGGCTGTCTTTTGCAAAAAACATCACCTGAGGGTGCTGATTTATGACAGCTGGGGATGTAACACTACATGCTTTGCTGTTCACAAGGAACTAAGTGTTGGTGGGGTAAATTATATGATGGTAAGTTAGCACATGTTGGGCATAATCAGGCTGTTAGAAAGCTGGAAGGAGGGACTGTTACTGGCCCAAACAACTCATGAGGATATGAAATAAAAGCAGAACACTCTCCAAATTGCCATTAGCTGTACTAAATTCATTAAGAATGTCAAACACATTCAGATCCTTTAAACTACTTAGAAAAATTCTGTCATGTATCTATCTACTTTCAGAAAATTTGATTTGAATAAACAGTGGCTCAGCTTGAGACGTGGCATAACTTATGCTCAGAGTTGACTATTCGCAGTGCAGATGAAGATACACCACATAATAGAATCTGGTCCTAAATCCACGCAGGCCAGCGGGAATCCTGCAATAGACTTCAGTGGGCTTTGGGATTCCCTTTACAAAGGAATGAGAAGTAATGAAAATAGGAAGGCGCACTGACAAAAGATAACGCTTTTCGAAAGGAATAAAGCAAAGGCTTCATTAAGTTCCTAAGCACCAGCTCCCCATGGAACTCAAAAGCAAAAAACACCAGCATGTCCCTCAGGTCTCTTTTCTTTCTGCCGGTGTAAATGATTTTCAGGGGGTAAGAAGTATCTCTCCACTGCAACCCAGTGATGTGAAAGCCTGTCTGGGTTCTGAGCCAACTTCACTCCCCGGCATGGGAACGCTGCTGGGAAGATCATTGGGAGAACCCAAGGCTGTCCTCCCACGCCAGAGGTAACAAGGGAATAGCACAGTAGTTGCCCTGAGCTGCTCCCACGGCTGCAGTGCTCCCGTGCCCAAGCAAGCTAGTTTAAAGCAAACACGATGAGTCCTGTCAGCTGTCACCCTACCACAGGGTATAAACACACTTTGGCTTTCCATTGCAACTTACAGTTCTCAACCTTCCTGCCTTGAATGCAGCACTAAAACTTTTTTTTTTTTTTTTGTCAAACTGGGAGAAAATAAGTGGGGGTACAAACCCAATCTATTCCCACCAGTTCCCCCAGACCCCTAACAACATTTCTTGGCTTAATAGTCTCTTATAACAAGGCCACCAAGGAGCAAGGAGATATAACAGTATGAGATTTAAAAATTAGTATAGTGTAAATGAATTTACATCAATAAATATTAAAAGTACCTAAATGCAATCTTTACACAATGTCACTGAGACGAAAGTCAAGATTTCTTCCAAAGGAAGCCATTTTAGTGATGATTGAAGAACAAGTGGAGGCAATATTTGAACTATTTAGTAAGCAGAATTGCAGCCTTTAAACCAGGTGAAAATTTGGAAAGGTTCTGAAATGGAATATTACAGTTCCTAGCTCACTCAAACACATGTTTTTATGCCTTTTAATGTTTAGATTCACCTATTTAATAGTACATTCTCTTAATTTGTAACTTTTGGGTTGGGACTAATCAATTGCAACAGCCTGTAAATATATTTAAACATATTTCAACTTAAACCTCTGAGTTATGTTTTCAACCCAGACTCTCCTTAAATAAAGTTTTTGCTTGTGGATGAATCAAAAGAGCTTGAAACTACTCATAGCACTCTTATTTAATGACAGAATTTGTTGCAAACTGAGACAGGCCATTGTAAAAAAAAAAAAAAAAAAAAGAAAAAGAATAATACCAAGCACATCTACACAATATATCTCACTATCCTGAATAATTTTCGGCATTTACTAGCCTTTCTTGAATATTTTACTTTCTTCAATCATGCTGGTTTACACAAGATAAAATTAATGTTGTCTTACTACTAAGCAGCCTGATGTGCATTTATTTGTTTTCTGCATGTTTATCACTTATACATTTCAATTTCTTGATCTAGGGCTGTCATTGCATAAAAACTGTCTTTTTATCTACATTCATGGAGTTTTATGTCTTGCATACACTCAAGACAGCTTGCTTTTCATTTTTGTTACTGCTAATAAAGCTTATTTTCTTTGACAGTTTAATTCTGAAAAAGTCTTTATTTCACCCCTGAGAAACGTAAGACAATATCTAATTTGGAGATGTGGCATATCAGGAAATCTGGATTGAAGTTTAAATTGAACAAGGACCAGTATCTACTATGATTATACATCTGCTAAAAGGAACAGATTTCAGCCCTATCAGAGCCACGCAGCTCTTCCTCACGTTTAAAAGTCGCGTTACCAGGGATGAAGGGGAGCAAAGGAGAGGGGGTAATTTCTAGGAGATTCAGTCTAATATTATTTTGTCAGCACTTAGGAGGTGGACATATGCCATCAGGACTTGGTAGAGCCCGCAGAGAAGAGAAGAAGACATGGGAGGCTTGCTGGCGGCACCAAGCCATCATGACAAGTCTTCTCTGGGCCAGGTAGGTGGGCATGGTTGTCTGACTGACAGCAGTTGCTTACAAGCAGGCAGAAGGGGCTCAGCAGAGGTGCTGTAAGGAGTTCCCTAAAGGAACAGCACAGCAACCAATGGTCATAACTTCAATGCCTCCTTTGCCCATGCCAGGGCCCTGGAAAGCCAGTCTGGCGGCTGGTGAGGGAGGGGGACAGAGCTGGTGGGGAAGGAGGGAGTTGGCATCACATTCGTGCTTTTGTTCAACCCCACCTACAAGAAGCTCGGCTGTCACAGACTTTGCCTCCCTCCGCTCCCTGTCTCTCTTCTCCTCTGTGTTTCCACGCCTGTTTTCTTCCCTATATCCTGTCTAAGGGCAGGAGCAGCTAAGGCTGAGCCCTGGTGTCCTCACCGCTGCTTCACACTGCAACATCTTGCTGACACCTGCTCTGCAAATGAATTTACAGTTAGCTGGAGTTTTCGCCTCAATTCTCCAGAACTGAATGAAGTATTAATCCTGACAGAATACTTAGGTCCTCTGAATAAAAGAGAGCAGATACAGACTTTTTACAGTCTCCTATCAGCAACAGAAGTTGTACCACAGATCCCTTTCACAAACTAGTGGAGCTCCAATCATGACACTAGTTATCATTTCAATCCCTTTATTGCTCTTGGAAAATGTTTCCAAAGCCTTGTTGTTTGGAGCAGAAACCTCCTCCCAGCATTAAGTCAATTAACGGTTAATTCATGCTCACTAGCTTTGCTGTCATTCACTTTAACCTAGTTATTTCCCCTTCAGCAGTTTGCGCCCCCCACCTTGCATTTTCAGACAGCAATCTCACAGCTCATTTTTTGACAGTTTAAATGAGTTAAGATCTTTTAATGCCTTCTCATAAAGTGTCTTCTCTTCCTCTCCTCCTCACCCTAGCAGTCCCTCTAAGCAGGGACTGTGAGGTCTTCTTTCCAGAATGAGGGGCAGCCGATTTGAACACAGTATTCCAGAGCAATTCCACAGTGCCTTTCAGAAGGACTGAACATTTCCCATCTGTAGTGCTATTACTTAATCTGAGACTTTAAAGAACAGCAGCTGGGTTTTGTTAATGCAGGCCATTTTCAATTGATAGTCACTCCATGACCAAGAGGTATAATTGGATCTTTCTCTTCCTCTGTAATTTCCAACTGATTAATTCCAAGCTTGTCATAGAAAACTACCTTATTAGTCCCTAAATTCATGTCACTGTATTTTGTATAATTAAATTGTATCTTATTTCTAGTACTAGAGCCTTCACTGTCAGCCAAAATCCTCTGTATGATATTCTGCTCCTTTTTTGTGTGTGTTGGGCCCACCTCTGTATGTTCAGTAAATTTCAGTAGCCTTCCACATCTAATGCACCATTTCGCCATACCTGACATGTAGTTTCATGAGATATATCAATGAGCAATCCAGTTTGTCTTCTCTGAAACTAGAGAATGTTGGAATTAATCTTACTCTATATTTAAGTCTTCTCTTTGCTTTTAATTATTTATAGCTGCTAGTACAAAATGGGTGATTATGGAGAATTTCACCTGTTCTGCTATTCAGTACAGCTATTTAAAATACAACACTTCATGGAATCACAGAATCATGGAATTTTTCAGAATTAGAAGGGACCTCTAGAGATCATCTGGTCCCACTCCCCTGCTAAAGCAGGATTGCCCAGAGCACATCACTCAGGAATGCATCCAGGCGGGTCTTGAAAATCTCCAGAGAAGGGACTCCACACCCTCCCTGGGCAGCCTGTTCCAGTGCTCTGTCACCCTCACCGTAAAGAAGTTTTTTCTTATATTCTCTTCTTTTGGAGAAATTGGACAGTGGATCTCTTTGAAGACTGAAATAATAGAAATACCTATGCCTACCTTCTGCTCTATTGTGGACCTTCCACATGACCTCAGGCAAGGCATCCCATCACTGGACTTTTAGAAAAGGAGAGACGAATGTTTTTCAGAAGTGTATTTTGCATATTTAATTCTGTCTTAAGGCTGGGGATGAATTAAGTAAGTGCCAAGGTTTCTTCCAGCCTTACGATTCTGTGGAGTAAATCTATTTTTCTGTGTATACATTTCTCACTCTTCACAGATCTTAATCAGTCTATTTACTTATGGGTTTTAATGGTCAGCAACTACTGCTCACCTTGTGTTGGTACAGTGTCTTAAACACAGACTTTTGGGAGGTTTTTAGACCAATGTTAAGAGAAAGCATTTCATCAGTTCCAGTAGTATTAACATACTTTCTACGGTTAACACACAGTTAATATAGAGAAAGATTGGCAAACATTTTTTTCATGGACGTTATATACAGTACAATACTGTATATAATACTGTATTATTTCAGAGACTCTGAAGTTCTGATTCACTTTAATCTATCACAGGTATCAGCTTATCTAAAGACACTTGGGTAGTAATTATGTTCCTCTCATAGCACCTCAATAACAAAACTCATTGTCTGGTGTAAATTCTCACTTTGAAAGTGATCTTATCTAGACAGTATTGGCAAGTCTGGGTCTTTTTTATTGTGTGTTCTGTTATTATTACGGAAAGCCGCTCTTGCCTTTTTATTTGATTTGTTATTGTTTGTAAATTGCTTAGTGAATGTAACCTCTATGAAAAGAATATTAACGATTAATTAGGAGCCAAGATAGAATATTAACAAGAATGTGTCTTGGTAGTTTAGTAGTTTGAGCACTCAGATTAAAGTGAGGAGTCCCACCTCTGGTTTACAGACTGTTTGTGTACTTTAGCCAATGTCTGCTTGACATAAATACCCAAGAGACTGTTGAAAAAGGAGCCTCAAGCTAACTCCTAAGTGAACAACCTAAATACGCAGCTACAAATCGGACCTTTTTTTTTTTGCCTTCTTTCACAACTACCCTCAAGTCTTCTATGAACAACACCACAACTGTAGCAGAAGAGCCTGACAATATTTTCCGAAGACAAAAGCACAGTCCTTGGAGAAGGAAAATATAGAATCCTTTTTTTCCAGAGGAAACGGAAAGTGATGGCAGGTGATGCAGACCTCTGCATACTTGTTGTAACCAGGGAGCTCTTGCTTAGCAAGGGGACACCTGCTTGGAAACACGGCAATGGTCACTGCAGTATTGCCTGCAGCCAGGGCGGTGTGACCTGAAATTGCCCAGAAGATCAAACCCCTCAAGCTAGACAGGCAGAGGATCATCTTCAAATGACATCTTATATGGGCTTCCTTTACTTTACAATAAACTGGAAATGTCACAGTCTGATACAGTGCCTCAGCTGAGAGAAAAGCTGCTAGCAGCTCAGGGGTGGCAACTGGGTGCTAGTTGTTCTATCTAACATTCTCAGGTAGCTGTCAGTGGGGATAGCTGAAATGAACTTTAAGTCAGTGCCAAAGTCCGATGTTAAGTTTTAATTCAGATGTATACAGCCCTTTCACAGATCTTGACGTATCCTAACGTTTCTGTAATGCATATACCTCCATGTAATATCGTCTCTGAATCATGCACAGCAGCTAGCTAGAATGGTTTGGATGTCTCCCTTTGCCCATTTTCAGTATGTCACAACCACCAAAGCAAACTGAATGTACAGATGTTTTACAGAAATCAAACATAAAACAACCTTATTTTATTCTTTAATTTAAGCTACATTAAACAAAATATAAATGTTGAACTTGTGACTTTCTGCTTGTCACAAACATCACCTTTCTCTGCACCTACCCAAAACTCAGCATCTCGCTCTTCCCTTACAATTATTTTACCAAAACATTACAAACAATGAAGTCCCTGGAAAGCTAATTATATTCCTAACTAGCCCTCAAAGAATCTATCAGTGGTCAGTACTTACATAGATAGATACTTGCATAGAGTTCAATTAGTAAGTGACAGCAATTTGACCTCAGAGGGAATTACTTGCACAGAAGAAATGCAAAACTGCGCCTACTTATTGATTCATTTGTCCTGTTTCTTTAAACACCATCAGACATACGACAAATATTGTTAGTTCCTTATTTAAAATTTCATAAAGCATGGGGCATGCTATCCGAGCTTGTCTTCCATGTACTAGTGAGCAGATTGAAGGTGTCACAAAGTTCAGTCTAACTCTTCTCAAATTTTTGCCCATGTGGCAACTTCTTCCCCTGGTACCAGAACCCGGTCCACCCTGTTCTCAAACAAACCTTGGACTGAAACCTCTGAAGGACTGAACTGTCAGCAGCAAAAGTCAACCAATTGAGTCTTCTCCCTTTTCTTCCTTCCCATTCTTCTCTTAACTGTGTACTTCTGACTTCACGTAAAACCTTGAAGCATCCCATGTGATAATTAATAATTTGAGCCAAAAGCTGTCAAGACAGCCTACTTTTACCTCTGGTTTTGAACAAAATTAAACTAGAAGTTATGGAGAACATTACTCAAAATGACTAAATGAATGATTAAAATTATTAAATGACTGAATGAGTAATAAAAACGATCAAACTAAAAATGACCCTAAAAACAGAAGGTCATCTACTCTGTGCCTCCCTAATCAGGATTAGTTGCTGATGAATGACAGGAGGGCTACACTCCAACTCTTTTTAAACTCTCCAGTGCTGAAGATCCCCTGACCTCCCTGGGCAGGGGTTAGCTGTCCCTGAGGAAGACACTCCATGGCAGGGTCAGAGAATGGTCCCAGGCAGTAAGTGGTCCTGTCTAACCTGTGACACAACAATCCCCAAAGCATCAGGCAGAGCAATGGCCCGTTATATTGCCTCAGCTCCAAGGTATGCTTCAAAGATCAGGTTTAGACTTAACTACTAAGCTACTCATAGTTTTTGCACTTAAAAAAGATCTCAGCTATTACAGTATAAAACAAATCCATCAAATTTAAATAGTACCTTTGGAATGAAACCAAACTTCCTCCCTTAAGCTTTCTGTCCTGTGTTTGACTCAAGCCACAGATCAGGGAAGACTGAAACAAGAATCTCACCATACTAAGTGCGAAACAATTTTTATATCAATTATTCTGATTATTCAGACTACTAAAGTGATTGAGTGATAGAGGTGAATTCCTAAAATGTTCCTTTCTTCTAAAAGCTAGAAGCCTATCTAGCACTAAGTAAAACCACAATCTGTAGCTATTGAATCTGGGAGAAAGAAGGAATAATATAATTGCAGCCTTCAAAGGATTCTCTTCACTACAGTTGTTTCTAGCTACTTGATGATGCATTGAACAGCATTTAAAATGTTTATCATTGGTGGTTACGTGGATACCAATTGAAAACAAAAATAAATGTGAGAGGAAAAACAAAACTATTAAAAATCAGAAGTCAGACCCATATATAAAGCTAACTCATTAAAGTAGAAAATTTTGCCTAAAATCAGAGGAAAGTTTCAAGGAGGTTGCTGAAGCATGTGGAAAATTCAGCATGTATATGAATTCAGTGCCAGAAGAGTACCACCTTGGCAAAGGACTATTCTTTTATCTTAATCACTAATATAAAATCATTTTAATGTATATAAAATCATTTTAATATATATAAAATATACAATTATATATATATATATATGTAATTTATA